>JAZGTK010012897.1:0-14645 GCA_036877625.1 Ambastaia sidthimunki | reverse complement strand
TTAAAGAGCCTTTAAAATATAAATTATAAAATTTATATTTTGTGTTTGAGAAAAAGTTTCTGTTTTTCCAATATGAGCAGAGCTCAACAGTTAAAAATGAGAGAGCAGAGATATATGGCATAACATATTAAGTCTTGGTTAGAATTTATGTAGAAAAAACTAACTAAATTTAGTAAGGTTTGTGCTTAAAATAAGAAAGTTTGAATGGAAACAGAAAATAAGCATATAAATTGAAGAATCATTTTTCTTGTTGAGTTCTGATAATGCATTGGCTTTTAATGTTCCTGTATAGTCACTGCAATTCTGTTTACTTTCATATCAACTTTAAGTTATTAGTGTGGTAGCAATGCTGTGAGCTGTTTATAGCTCCTCAAAAGACTGGCTAGCTTTATACCTCTGCAGTAAAAGGGTTTAGCCTTCTGCTAGCAAAATGGCTTAGTAACCAGAGATCAAGGGCAGATGCGGTGCCAGCAGGTTCTGTGCCTAGCAACAGCAAACAAACGCTGGTAAAGAGTTTAATGTCCCTCTGGATTTGCCAATCGTCTGTGTCATTCACTCTTTGTGTGAGGCTGAAATCAGAAATTTGCAGCTGCTTTGGTACAGTCTCTCTATCTCTCTTTCTCTCTCTCTAACTCTCTAGCTCTTCCTATCTCTCTGAATGTAAAAGTAGGTTGCTATGTGAACACAGTAACTCACTAGTGGCATGTGTCTGTTGTAACGCCCTGCCGAGCCACTAAGGGTGAGAGAGCTTACTTCCTTAATGGAGCACAAAATACAGCAAAACTCAAGGTGCAGGTGGCAACATTTGAAAAAACGAACTAGGGGATTTTTTTCAAGTGACAAAACCTTAGAGGGATTTAAAAGTGCTTTTGTAGCTCATACTGACCTTGTAGACTTTGGTGCCTTTTTTGTTATATTTGAAATATGTTAGGCAACAAATATTGTGCTTTTATACTGTCAATCGCTATATTTTTAAACAAACAACATCATTAATTTTTAATTATTTATGTTATGTAACAAGCATCATTTAAGAAAAATAAATACTCTGGCTTTCGGCTGCCTTTTCAAAGACATGGGTCAACAGGTTTAGTCAGTGATCTCTGGAAACAACATAGAACCACATTCACAGAGGCCACTACTGAAAATGACAAACATCGCATTTAGGTTGAATCCCACTGTTTGCTCTGGGATAAACAGAAAAGCCCAAACAACAGCAGGATTAATGTGGGCTAATAAAGGTGCTATTGTTTATTGCTATGTTCAGTTCACTAGAGCATTTACTGGGGTCAGATCAGGTGCTTTTTACACATGAGGCCCATAGATTCCTGTATTTAACTAACACTTATAAGGCAAATAAGTCCACTGAATGTAAGCTTTCTTCTTCTAATAAACAAATTCATAGTACTTGATCTTAATTTGTATTTTGTTCTGTTTAAATATTTGTTAACATTCTATTATAAAGAAATACATTTTCTTTGTAATTGGTTATTTCAGCATGAAAAAGGCGATGCTTTGTTTAGTATGAAATGTTAAGATAAGTTCACTTTAGGCCATATAAAGCAGTGGCACTCAGAAGAGCTCTGTGAAGTGTCCTTTCAGGAGAAGGGCAGCTTTGTTTGTGTAATGGATGAATCACAGCATAGTTTTGTAATGACGCAGTAAAACACCCTCAGTGATTTTTGTGTCAGTAGCATTTTACAGAGACATGATTTTTACATATTTTTTTATTTTTTTGTCATAAGCTGATTTGTCTTTTTTTTTTTTTTATTAATTTGAATTTCCTCATGATGAGCTTCTCAAAATAAAAATCAGAGTAATCTTTCCTGTAAATTGATGGATTGATTGATGGATTTCAAGAAAACCAGTGGTCCAATATTTCAATAAGCTACAAACCATAACTTTTGCCTCTCCATCACCATTCCTGTTTAAAACATAACATCACAGGTTTATTTTCACAGAGATATTTTCTTAATGTGAATGACAATTTTAAATTCTAAGCAAATGCTGTAAGAACAAGCTACAAACACTCCACCACATTTACCACAAAATTAAACCTGATAGCTCAAAATTATAAATCGGCATAAACTCACCGCTACGAATTGGGATAAGGAGACCTTTTCGAAAACACTGTTCTGTTATGTACTTGCTCAGTAACCTATATATTTAAACAATTAAACTTAACAGATTGCAACTTTAAAGCATTATTGCTGCATAATAAGATTTTTAGCTGTTAAGGAGCTGACATATTCTGGAAGGTTTACACTTCTGGTAAACTGTTCTGGTTATTGACCAATGCTGGTAATGTCAAAATGGTAAAATATTGGCTGGTTTACTGGCCTGTATGATATTCGTGGTCTGTCTCTGATGCACAGTCTCAACTGGTAATAAAAGAATGCTTTGTTGTTGTGTTCTGAATCTCATTATAACCCTCAGCTGCAGACAGCCTACATGACATGACACCCCCTACTGTAGATGAAAAGTCCCTGCACTTTGTCGTTTTCTTAGATTAACTCTATTATTTTATAATATTTTAAGGTTTTCCTGTATGCATGAAAAATGACTTCCTTCTTTCTGAGTAGTCACTTCTTTCAACAGTTGGCATGTTGAATGACTTCTGTTTTGCCACCCACTTCCTTTGACAGTAATGAAGGCTGTCCTTCAGTTTTAGTCTATTTACTAAATAGACTAAAACTATATAGTTTTAGTCTATTTACAGTAAAACAGTGTATATATGATTCATTTGCTGGTGCAATGAATGTAGTATATTGTTTCTGCTGCACATTGTGGTTTGGTCTACTGGAGCAGAAGGTGTGAAGTGGGGGTATTTTGGGTACTGATTTAGGTCATGCAGACATTTGTTTTAACTAATCTGTTAATCAGGCTATAGTTCTCAAGCAGCGTGTTGAAAAGGGTGCTTAGTGAAAGACTAACACTCCCCATCTTAATGACAGAACAGCCTACAATCTGAATTGTTGTATATTTATATATATTAACTGTTGTATATTTGTATGTCTTGTATATTTCATACAATAACATCTGTATTGTATGATAAACAAGGTTCAGTTAGCAGATGCCCAATGCATTTATCATGTAATGGAAACTAATTTGTTTGCCAGAAACTGTAAATGTTCCTCTGAGTGTCATTTATATGTGGCCCAAAACGAATGTATAATTATATGCGTTTTATTATACGTTTGTATATGTACTGCACTCATTGTATGTTTCATTTACTAGACAGAGTTTTGTAGTCCTAAAACAATGTTATCTCAGTAGAGATGAGGAAGAATTCAATTTCTTTGAAGAAGAATTTCTGCATGCTTTTTATAAACTAGCTGTAATACCGTTGGTTAAAAATCGTTCTTATATTTAAACATTCCTGTGAGTTTAATAGAAAGTAATTTTCAGAATGGATTACTGATGGACTCAATATTTAACACTGTGGCAAACGTTGTCTAGTAGGTCATCCAAGTATTGGATGACCTACTAGTATGGTGTATGGTTGACACAACTAGTATGGTTGTGTGGAGTATATCATTTGCATACTCCACACAATATACAAATGATATACTGTAGAAACAGTGAGTGCGGTATGCTAATACAAACACTGCTTAACGCTCTGTTACAGAATAGTTATAGAGCGTATTGTGAAAACTGGTCAGTCAAGCAATGAAAGCCAAGTCTCTATATAGAACAAAGTCAGCGCATTAGTAACCTAGCTGCAGTGTTTAGAGCTTTCAGCTGAGAAGCTGAGTTTCCTGCTTTCTGGGGGAAGCTGGCTCATTTCTAAAAGGCTCTTTGTTTGACAAGGTGTGCTATCTGAGCAGCTACTAAGCTTGACACAAAAACACTTTCTAAACCTCCTTCCATGCTAAATGTGACACATTATGCATGCTCACAAGTGTCCCACCAGGTGCTGTGGTTTTGATGTAATGGCCAAATTATGAGCAACCACCGGAAATGACTTGATCAGTTGACAAAAATTACTTACAATTATTGAATGATTTAACAATGAAAAGATGAAACACTTACTGCCTCAGAATAGTAATGCATTAAAAATGTGTAATATCTTTCACCTAATGCTTAGTTATTGTTGCACATTTAAAGAGTAAATTGCATTATAACATAGATATTAGTTATGTGTTTGTACTGTATTCTGTAAAGGTAAAGTTATGAAGAGGGATTTTAATGTCACTACCATATTTGCAGTTATTTGCGAGAATATAAAATTGATTAAAATTGATTTTGTGTTTATGGCATTACTTAACATGTTCTAATGACTCCAAGACACCAACACCAGACCTTTGGTACAAGACATTCAAATCTTGATCAAACATTAACTGGATGTTGTCAAGGTCCAAGCATTGTGGCATCCCCATATGCTCTGTACCTCACAGCTGTTCAGTACACAGACTGTACACTCTCACAGCTGCTTTGAGAGGGATGGTGTATGATGGTTTGATATGCTACTAATATCTGTAGTTTCTGATTCTTAAATAGTTTTGTTGTAAACATGATGCACATTACATTACAGTATATACTCACAAACCCAGTATGTAACTGATGAGCTGCATAAACAAATGTAGTCAAATTAATGGTAAAGGTCGAAGCATACACACATTGTTGGCAGAAGAGTCATTCTACGAAACGGGTGCTATTTGCGTCCGCAACGTTTGATGAGATGCTTAAGGCGCAAAAATTTCCTAAAGTGTGTTTTCAAAAGTCCTAAAAGTCTGCTTAAAGTAATAAATTCAAGTGTTCTTGTTAACATAAAATATGATAAAACCCTATTCTTAAAGAGTAACACTACTTTTTAATCTTCTGGCCTTACTTTTCTAGTTCTTCTGGCCTTTAAGAGATTACTTTCTGTGGTATCTCTTTGATGATGTGCTCGAAATCATTCAAGCACCACAGCCTGTAACATCCCTCCACATGAAAATCCAGAAAGATGTGTGGATGCGACTCTCCCAGTCATTGTTTTGATGTCACTGCTATTTCAATGCCTCCCCTTCCTCAGATTTTAAAGTTTAAAACCAGCAGTTCATATAGAAACACTTTGTTCATACCACCCCGTCACAGGGTCATTTTGTTAAGTTTATAGAAAGAACGAAAATTTTAGGAAAATTGTTGCTATACATATAAAGACACATAATCCTCCTTTTGTGTTTCCTATCAGCATATGTTTTCCATACCTTCTCACAGGATTGCACACATGGCCTGTGGTTTTCCTTTAGAGAATGGTTAGGTTGCGATTCGTTTATAATTAGTAATAAAGACCTCTGTGATTATTAAGAGGAAAGTCTTGAGCTAGCCTTCTTGTAGCTCACTTGGTAGAGCATTGCGTTAGCAGTGCAAAGGTTGTGGGTTCGATCCCAGGGAATGCAAGTACTGATAAAAAAAAAATATATGTGTGTATATATATATATATATATTGAATTCAATGTTAGTCGCTTTGGATAAAAGCTCTGCCAAATGAATAAATGTAAATGGTATAATAAAAGCTTGTTCATCATACTCTGATCTGGACTGAGGCAGAGGAATGACATGTCAAATAAAAGATTTCTCATTAGATGGGTTGAAGGCTGTCAATTAAAGTGCAGTAATGACTGAGTGATGAATAGAGCATCTGCTTTAATGTCTGATGCTCCTGTGTCACTTTTTCAATCACACTTGATTGAAAGAGAGTTGTGGTTGGTTGTACATGGCGGTGAAATTGCTTGTTTACCTCTGATTGGGCAGTTCTTGGAGGTTGTGGCTAAGAATGATTTATATTGATTTTGATTAGTGGTATTGATTAACCATCAGAGAATTAACCTTCATACTGTAATATTACATTTGATGCTGTTTGACACTTGATCATCAAACCTAATCTATACTAATGCCTTCTGTGCTTCTGTACTCTATAGGAGGAGAATGAAGGCCAGGGCCCCCCCTCCACCTCCCCCTCCTCAACCTGCTCCCCGCAGGATCTTTCGCAATGCTGTGCCTGATGGAGGAGGATCTTCTGGAGGAGACAGCAAGGAAAACATGCTTAGATCCAGCGTGGATCTCCACATCACTCTGCCTACAGGGTACCAGACCACCATCAATGTGAACGGCAGGTGAATATGCTCATCTGAGTAATGCTAGCACAGGAATAGCCACTATTACCCACATACTCATTAGATGTCAGTACAAAGTCATAATAATAGCATACCTGTAAGATTTTTTGTTACAGTGATGTTTTGAGGTCTAATGGGTTAAAGTGGGACAGTAGCTGTAGATGGACAGCTGCCTTTGCCATAGCTTTGCTTTGTCAAGCAATGTTTGTTCTGTCAAACCCTTTAATATGTCATCTCCAATCTGGTGGGTAAATGGCACCATCACTTTTTCAAGCTTTATAAATGGCAGCAAAAGTTTTGATGACTGCAGTTGTATCTCACATTGAAGAAATGTTAATAAGTTTCAGTCACAGATATGGTTGTGCAGTTGTGAGGTGGCATTACAGATGAATGAATGTGGTCAGTGTTTTTGTGTTGGAAGACATATGTCAATGGAACTTCTGTTCTTTGTGTAGAGCATCAATAAAATATGAACTGAATTTTTATTGCTTAAAGTTAAATGGCAAATTGTTAAGTGTCTTCTCACAGCTCTCAAAGTCGTGATTGCTATTTTGGAACATCTCTGTAACTGTGAACTGTCTGTGCTGTTAAATAGTTATCTGTGGTTGTAGTGTGAGGCCAGAGTCACGTCTTTGTCACGTAGGTTTCACCATCCATATGTTTCATCACGCTTGTTTTTGTTAAAATGACTTTGTTTGTGCCACTAAAAGTATGGTTTGCTTTTAACGACACATTGATTATTTACAGATGGTGCAGAAATACATTTACTGCAAAAGTAAGAAAAACATTGTTCCTTCCCAGAGTTTTACAGAGGAAGAACATGGTTTCCACACCCATTAACACCTTCAAGCAAAGTTTCTGTGCACATTCTGCTGCTAATAAACTACTACTGGTTCTTACCACTACGTATAAGACTGTCATTCAGTAACTTAAAAAGTCTAAATTCTAACTTTTAAGTTATTCTAAAAGTAACTTCATTCTATATCCTCCACATGTGTAACTCGCCCTGAACAGTTTTTGCCATAGACATGATTTTTACCTTAAGTTTTGTAGCTTTTTGAAGCAAGGTACTATTATTTCCCTAAACAATTTTTGCTTGCAAAAGAATACAACAGGTGAAAAAAACCCAAAGACTTACATAACTGCCATATTTAGCAAATTATGAATTATGTCAGCTACCCAAGTTCTCAATTACTTGCATACTCATGCCTGTCTATAGTGTGATGCAGGGGTTAAAGATCTGGCCTGGTAATCTCTGCAATTTAACCTCCTTGTAATACAGTCAAGTGTACCGCAAGTCATTTTGGATTAAAGCATTAGCTAAATGACTGCTTACTTTAGCAGTGTTTAGTACTGTAGCAATATCATGAACTAATGTATGTTGATTTGTTGTTGTTTTCATATTGAATGAAATCTTGCTTTTAGTTTGCTCACCTTTTATAAGGGGAATATTGGCGTCTATTGGCGTGAGTTTAACAGATGCCATAAACCTTTCATGCAAAAAAAACCTAAGAGTGATGCATTGTTTAAGTAAACATTCTATAATCATCACAAAGTGACAGAACAATAGATATTTATTATTAAATGTAGCAGTGTAATCGCATTGCTGCAGGATCTATATTATACTAGTTTTGTGTCCAAATTTGGACATATGCACACAGACAAAATCAAATTTAATGATTTAGCCTTCGTGTCAGGACTGAGTTCTTATTTATGTTATTCCACACAGTTCTAGACATTCTAGAGAACTGTGTTTTCTTTTCTTTTGTTCGTGCATGACAATGAGTCTGGTTTGAAAAAACGTGACTTGCTTGTAAAAAGCCTGACCTGAAGCCCACTGAAGACATGACCTGTGACATTGTGACATGTCCTTGACCCCTTCATCCAATGCCTTACCTTACTGATGCTTATGTTTAGAGTTGGGGAATTAAAAGCATAACGTTTTTGTTCAAATATTTATGAATAGCAGTTTCTGGTAAATGCCAGTTACTTGTTTTGACAGCTGGTTAGTGAGGCCAAACTTTACGACATGCATTCATGTAGCAATTTACTGCCTTATATAACACCTGTAACCTAATCTCACTCTCTCTCTCTCTCTCTCTCTCTCTCTCTCTCTCTCTCTCTCATCCAAGTCTTAACTGTCAAGTAACTCTATCTTTCTCTGCCCTTGTTTCTCTTCTTATCTGTTCAGAAAAGCTCTGATGGATCTGTTGGTGGATCTCTGCAGTCAGTACCATCTCAATCCAGCATATCATACCCTGGAGCTACTGTCACCTGATGCTCAGCCAGTGGGCTTCAAGCCCAATGCCCTGCTGGGCGCCCTGGACGTCTCCTGTGCCCTGATCAAGGAGCGAGTGTTTGAGGACAAAGTGCTAAGGAAACCTCCACCCAGAGTGCCAGAGGTAAGTGTGTGAAGTGTGTTTTCTTCACTGCAGAAGGTGCAGGCGCTTACAAGAGCCCAAGGGTTTATTTACAACTCAAATACGTGTCTTAATGGTTTAAATAGTTTTGTTTCTTTTTGATACCTTATTTTTTTCCTGATTGATGTTGCTATTGTAAAATTAATTCTTTCCTTATCACACATATGCATCAGGAGGGTAGAGTGATCATTAAAGGGGTTCGAATGAAGGTACAGTGGGTCTGAACTCTGAGTGTGCATTCTCTCTCTCATTCTCGAGGGCCCTTCCCTTCTCCTCATGTGTGAATATTTGATGAGAGTCTTACCTTTAGTTACCATGCATTATTTCTTCCTTAGCCGGGTTGGCTGGCCTCTCGCTCTCTCTCTCTCTCTCTCTCTCTCTCTCTCTCTCTGCCTCACCTCTTGACAGAGTTAGAGGCTTTACAATAGTCTGACCTCCGTCTGTCACTGGATAAAGCAATACATACATACACAGTACATATGTGTGGATAAGCACAGAAATTGAATTTTTCGTATGTTTTTGAAGACCGCTATTATAGAATGCTCTCTGTGTATTGGTAGACAATATGGCTGCCACTGATAGTCAAGTAATTGTAAGTTGAAGAAAAGGCTTAGTTGAGCAAATGTTTAATTTGTTGAAGGAAAAAAACAGAGGTCTGTGATGGACAGATATGTGGTAATTATAAAATCAAACAACATCAGAAATTTCGATAAGATAATAGATGACCCAAAAAGGTGACTTGCAAATTCTGCAGGCCATGTTTATTGAGTATATAATGTGTAGCATTTCAGAATGTCCAGTGTTGCTTTCTCATATTAGAAGACTGAAAACGGTGGGAAAATGTAAAATGATGTGAGATAGATAATTGTCTATATTGATGCAGACAACTAAAACCATTATCTAATACCTCCCTCCCCCAGTATGTATTAACATAAATTAATATCATAAACATGCGACTTTAATCAATGGCTTGAATGACAACCAGTCGACTAGGAAAATCCATAGTCATCCTAGTAGACAAGCATGTGTCAGCTGAGAAATATTTTTGCTGTTGTGTGTGAGGACTTATGGTAGTTTTGTGCAATAAAACATTTCTTTAAAGAAATAATGTGCAGGTCAGTCGGTTTTTATTGCAAAAGTAACCAGGGTCCTGGGTCACCCTGAAGGTGTTTATTTTGTGATGAAGGTGTTGGACGGCACATTATCTCACCTATGACACTTATTGCACAAGAAATGTACAAGAAATGTCGGCTTAAGCTGAAATGATTTTAAATCAAAAAGATCACCAATGCACTTGGTAGATGCATTAATCCAAAGCTACTTACAGACAGTACATTGAAACTATTCATTTTATCAGTATGTGTGTTCCATGGGACCCACGATGCTTAGGCTGCAATGCTCTACCAGCTGAGCTACAGGAACACCTATACAAGATACAAGAGACTATGTAGGAAACTGGCTGCTATGGGCAATATGAATACAGATGTATAATTGCCATGTGTTGAATACAGATGGCAATTATACAGCAATATTTGACTGCAGAATTGCACTACCAGGCTGTGAAACATTTAAAAACATTAAAAAAGCTTGAATAACTTTTTAGTGTTTGTGCAGTGGCTGAAAATGCATGTCCTGCACATTGTCTCACATCCATGTGTGAAGACGTGTTGTTATCGAAGCAAACACGTGACAAGTGAAAAAACACTTTCTTTAAGCGAGATTACACTTTAAGGTTTCAAGTAGAACAAAACTAGTCACACATGCCTTCTCTGTTTTGTTTTGGATTGTCTGTCTGCATGCTTGTGTACACAAAATGTCCCCAAATGAAATGTCTCTTGTGCTTGCAAGATTAACAGTATTCTGTCTTCCTTTTAACTTGGGTTTCTGATTCTGATCTCAAATATAAAGGTTATCTGAAAGCTTTATATGAGTATTTGCATATGAGTAATTCTGTAAGAACAATATTGATATTGGTGAATCATTTCTTTGTGCCGTTGTGCTCTTCAAAGCATGTACAGTCTATTTAAAACCACTGCTGTAACAACCACTTTGTATAGAGGTATTTGTAGCACCTTTTAATCGTGTATGTGTTGATGACCACAGAAAGTCTGGTGTTGGTATTTTTACTGCACAGTTAAAAGAAAACATTTTGTGTGTAATGTGCCCTGCCACAGTTAATTTTGTTTTTTAAAGAATGAACCCTGTTATTTCTTTCCTCCTTTTTAAAGCATATTAAAATTAGAAATGTTATTCTATAGTAATAAGCAATTTAACTTATTACTATAACTTATTACTATAAACAATTTAAGTAGCTCTTTTTTTACTTGTTAATGCTGTTTTATTTTCTGGTTGTCTGTTTCTCTCTCTCATTCATGGTTTGTAGAAAACGGTGCGTTTGGTGTTGAACTATCAACGCAGTCAGAAGGCTGTAGTTCGCGTTAACCCACTGGTCCCCCTGCGAACCCTGGTGCCTGTGATCTGCCAGAAGTGTGAGTTTGATCCGGCCCATGTTCTGCTGCTCAGAGACAATATCAGCAAACACGAGCTGGACTTGGACAAGTCCCTGAGTGAGCTGGAGATCAAAGAGCTGTATGTCCTGGATCAGGCGCTAGGTACGGCTTTAATGGAGTATTTATTTAAACACTTTCTGGTAGTTTAGACATCTTATTTCACATTTCAAGTAACCTTAAGTGTATGACACACTTAAGGAAAAGACAACATGGAAAAATCAAATGTTCCCTTCAATCCAACAAAAGTCATAATCGAAGTAAGCACAAATCGTGCTCAGTGTCCTTCACTGCCTAGTGCCTAGTGCCCTTAGGACAAAAGCCAAGTTTAAACACTATCCTATCTTAACTCACTCTTATTTGATTGATTTGTTTTTAGTTCTGCAGCCTAAAACGGTTTTGACACCTGCCAGGAGCTACTCAGGTACTGAAGCTGTGTAAATGGTTGTCATGACAGCAGATTTATGTGGAGTTTAAACGTCTTGACTGCTTGAGAGCTTGATTTAAGTCTGCTGTCTGCTGTTGTAGATCTTGCTTGAGCTTTTTATGATGGAAATAACCTGTTACACATGAAAACTAAGACATGCTTATGTCATATGTTTAGAGCTCTTATGCTTATTGTGTAATGCTTAAATGTAAGTAAGGTTTTGTCGCTGCATCAGTGTGCTTGCAGTGTAGTCTGCTGAAGTAGTGTTGTCGAATGTGTTGATGTGGAGACTTTGCAATGTCACAGATGTGTGGCGCCATCTTGTGTTGAAAAGTTGTGCTTTTACACCATTCGTAAGGGTTTTCGCAAACACTTCACGTGATTCCTTCAGTTAAACAAATTTATACATTATATTGCATTTGTTTGGTAATGATTGTCTTACATTCTATCTTACACTTAAAGGTCTTAAGCATTTTTCTTCCAGTCAGCCGTCTTTTTAGACATTTTTTCAGCCGTCAACATGTATAAATGTATATGTTGTTGTTGAGTGAAGTGTTTTGGTTTCCTGAGATGCATGATGGGAATTTACAGCGCTAAACCCCTCAGCCTCAAGTTTAAAAATCTGCAATTAATTAAACCTAAACTCCATTAGTTTGTCAATTTATACTTAAGAAAACTAAAGTAAAGTTTGATTTAAAAAACGTTTTGTTTTAAGATTGTACCAACAGCCTTGACATCACTGTAGTGTTTGCATACTGAATTGTGATTGGTTTTGTCTTCCTTGTGCATGTTTAAATATCCATATATTATTGTTAATTTTTATGTGCATGTTGCTCATTTTAAGCAGAACCAAAGTCTAAAACATAAGCTTACCTAAAACTCTGCTCTGCCAGCACTAGCATTTGCTTCTAGAAATGTAAATCTAGTCATTAGAATTTACGCTCAGATATAACAAAAAGCACCATCGCCTGACTTGATCCCAGATTATAATAGTTTCTTGTGTGTGTTTGTGTAAGACACTGAGTGTTTATGTTTGTTCTACAGCAGAATCTCTTAACTCCAGTCAGAGCCTGAGTGGGTCAGAGAAGAAGGGGCTGCTGGGATTCCTGAAGTTTAATCGCAGGAGATCAAAGGTAGAACAGATGCTCACACAAGCATATATTTTTGTGTGTCTACACCTCGTAATGCGCTGTATATTTGATCACTGCATTCATAGAAACTTAGACTATAACAAACACACTACAATACACTATAAAACACTATAATATTGGCAGGGAGGCTGGGAAACTAAACCCATGTATGTACCAGATGAAATCAGTGCATTAAAATAACTAAATATGCAAGTGAAACAGATAATTATTTATTATAGTATTATTCTACTATAAATGAAATGCATGGTTTTGTTGTTATTGTGTGTTTGGCATGCTAGTGTAACATTACTGTTTCAGACTGAAGAACAATCCTCATGGGACATGGACAGTCTTGATGGTGATAGTGTGGTTGAAAATGCAGATACTAACATGAATGTAAGTACTAACCCATTAACTGCACTATCCTGTACTAATACACTCTTATTTTATCATCTGCTGTACAGTTTACTCTTTATGACACATTTCCTGTTTGAAGCCTTATTCTGCTGCTACATTTATGTGTTTAAATCAGAACTTTTGTTAGTAAATAACACCTCATTCTTATTGGCTTCAATAACATCAATGCAGTGTCAATCTTTTTAAAATTCTAGAATGGAGAGTGGATGCTGATTGGCCAGTGCATGGCATATGGTAACAGCAGTGGTTTGGGGTGGATTTATCTCTTGAGCAAACTTTCTCCTGTCTCTGTTTATTATACAGAAACAGGTACAAGCAAGACATTTGTATGTTGATTTCTCAGGAAAGTATAAACATTAGGGTTCGAGAGTGATATGTAAATATTTCGAGTGAGTTAATACTAGATAACACCACTAGGTGTCATGAATCACTAAAACACAGCAGTGAGCGCCAGCAGTGAGCATGTTTAACCTAAATGTTACTGTTTGACTTGATCATGTCATAAAAACTTTCTTTGCCATAATGACACTATCACTATGGCAACACCCACATTTTTCCCAAATATCTGAAGAATTTAGATGGATAGTTTTGCTTTGTATCATTTGTTGTGGTCTACTGCAGTTGTGGTCTACGGGTTGAGGAGTCGGGCTTGTAATCAGTAGGTTGCTGGTTCGATTCCAGCGCCGGCAGGTAGCAACTGAAGTGCCCTTGAGCAAGGCACCTAACCCCCCATTGCTCCCCGGGCGCTGCAGGGATAGCTGCCCACTGCTCCAGGTGTGTGTGTGTTCACTCCTCACAAAGGATGGGTTAAATGCAGAGGTTGCATTTCAGTTATGGGTAACCATAACTGACAAAACATGTCACTTTCACTTTTTCACTTTCATTTGTCACAAGGAAGTGAGACTTTGTCTTGCTTAGTGTGTATCATACAAGTTCTCTGTAGCTGTTTTTTTTTACCCGCTCCTCATATGACCTCGTATGACATATGAATTCACACACCATTGCAAGCGCACACACTCCACCTGCAACAGATCTTATCTCCACACCCAGATCGCTCCAACCATCTCCCTTCTCCTCTCCAAAAAACACATTGTGTTCCTGAACACAGTTAAACACGTGTGCTCAACAGAATGAACGGCCATAATTCATCTGTTATTTTCTCATTCCCAGAGTCACCCTGCCAAACATCCCAGTGCCTTTTTTTTAAAGGGCTCTTCCCTATTCTGAGTGCTCTCTGTCTGTAATTACACAAGTTCATGTGCACGCTATTTACAACATCATCACCATCAGTGCCAAGAGCCATTTTCAACATGTCACAGTAACTGATTTGCTATTATATAACACCCTAATAGTCATTCCTACTTTGAACATTCCGTTCTTAGAGATGAGAAGAAATAAAGAGATATGCTGAACTTTTAGCAGAAGGTTTGTGTAGTCTAATAAAAGTGATTGTGATAGAGAGCTGTGATTATTTTGTCTTGCTGCTCTTTCCAGGTGTCAGAGTGTTTGTTTGTGTAGATGTGTGTGAATAAGTTTTCATGGTGTCTGGTTTGAATCATATGTCTGAGATTGTCACACTTTTTTCAGCAGTCAAGCTGTAAGACTGCATATTCTCTCTCTCTCTCTCTCTCTCTCTCTCTCTCTCT
>JAZGTK010012896.1:0-14647 GCA_036877625.1 Ambastaia sidthimunki | reverse complement strand
GGAGGGCTTATCTTTTTTAAATGTCCATTTTTTACAGTGCCAGTTCAGTTCTTTAATTAATAATTGCATCTCTGTGCTAGTACAGTATCTATGTGCAGTTATTACTTTGTATAAACTTTTGCTTTTAATTTCCTACTTTTGATCTCTTATATTTTTTTTCAGATACTGTATATTCCCTTTTTAGTTTCTCAGTAACTGTGTATTTGATAACTTTGGTAATTTGGCTCTACAAGGCATTTGTAACACAATAATTCTAATAATCCGTAGAAACAAGCTGAAATTTGAGTTTTTTTTAGTTCCATTTAACGTAATTTTAGGAAATAAAAATGATGGAATTGATATACATAAAGCTATGAAAAGTGAATAGCTCAGGTTAGATAAAATATTTTGGGTTTTGCAATCTTGGAAGATCTGAGCGCAATGTAAGATGTTAAGATCTTTTCTAAAATGTCAAAGGAGGCACGTGAGATTATAGGGTCTATTTTTAGATGAACATCTGAGAAGCAAAAGCCTCCATTTCCGAAAGTCCTGGAGACACAATTAAAGAGATTGGAACAATTGAGAGATCTAATTTGGTATTTTTCTTTCTCATGGAGCGCAACAACTTGGAACACTCATGTTTCAGTATTTTGCCACATTCACACCCCTCATGTTGTTCAAAGTGTCATAAGTGCAGTGTGATTTTCATGTGTCAGTGTCTGATGCTGTGAAGCGTTGAAAGAGGAAATCTCTGTGCCGCACTGCCACAAGCACTCAAGAGCTGAGCAGATGACACTGCCCTTCATACACACTGTCTTCCTCTGCCCATCATGCCTAAGGCTGTCTCTCTCCCTCTCTCTCTTTCTCTCTCTCTCTCTCTCAAAAGATCCCTTTGGACTGACAGAGCAGCTGGCAGGTTGTTGCATTGTGGAGAATGACTGGAGCGCTATGGAAAGCTACAGCAGAGAGAGAAATCTAACAAAAACACTGACATCATGCAAAATGCATGATATTGTGAAACCACTTCAATTGTCGTATAAGTCATATTTAAAGCATTTTCAGCCCAGAGCTTTTGACGAATCTGCTGGCTGTTGACACGAGTATTCAGAGCTGTCTAACTGTGCTTTTGTGAGTAGCAAGTTTGTTACCTTTATCTTCTTTTTATTACACAAATAAAGCAACTTGCTCCTTTTAAGATTTTTTTCCCATTGCCTGTGTTATTATAGAGGAGAACATAAGGCTAGCTGTCACATAAGGAAGTTGTCACAAAGGCAATACATTGATGGTCCAGTTACACAAATTTCTGTTATGAATGTGTGTGTGTGTGTGTGTGTGTGTGTGAGAGCCGTCAAATAGTTAACAATAATGGCAGGTTGGGGCACGTTGTTAGAACAGTTCAATGAATATTCAAACACTATATTCAAATTTAAAACACTATATTCTTCTCTTGGCAAATAACTATGGAAATGTTCAATAGCCAAGACTTTGAAGTATGTTCCTATACAGAAATTGACTTTCAAAAACAAAATCAACCTGACCAAAATTCACCAGAGTACAAAGTGTAAAACAAAACAACAAGAAGCCCTGGTCTACCCTATTAAGTCTTCACAGTTTCTATGGAATCACTATACACACCTGAGTCCAATGGTGCGAACATGGACTTTGCCCCACGGCAGGTTTCAGCTCTAACAGAAATGCTGGGTACCTGCTAGAGGTGGTTAAGGAGGCCACAGCTATCATGGGTGAGACATGAAGAAAGCTGAGCAGAGTACCTTACATTTTCACAGACCCTGGGGCTTTGACCCAACGCCAATAAAACTGTTCTAA
Organism: Ambastaia sidthimunki; assembly: GCA_036877625.1. Lineage (NCBI taxonomy): Eukaryota > Metazoa > Chordata > Actinopteri > Cypriniformes > Botiidae > Ambastaia > Ambastaia sidthimunki. Next base: position 12,841 of record JAZGTK010012896.1, on the reverse strand, counting down.
CACACATGTACAGCATGTAAAACCTCTACCTTGATTCTTGGTTCGTAACCCCTGACTGCAACGTGACGTGAGGAATCATATAAGTGGAGCGTTAGACTGCTGTTTTTCCTTTGTGCTGACAGCAGGGTCTAAAAGGTCAGGTTTTCTGTCATTCTGGTTACGGGTTCAAGTCTTGCAGGAGCTCATCAAACCGAGCGAGACGCCATTCTTTTATCACCTTCATGACATCTCAAGTTATTTGGGGGGTGAAGAGGCTGTCAGGCATCAATCCTCAGGATTCCCAAGCAAATGTGTGTGTGTCACTGTAGTTTGGTTCTAAGGCATGTCTCTATTCACCCACCATTGTGAAGACATAGGAAAGAACACTGCTTTACTGAAAAATAAAATTTTCCTGAGGGCAACAGAAACAATAATTCAGGGCTTATATCACTGTGTGTGTTTGATACAATATGTGAAAAACAGACTCAGCATGTAGCTTCCTTTGAAGAAGTTATAGAATCTTTGATTTTAGCTTTTACACTGATACCAGGACTGTAACTTCAGACTGGTGATGGAACTTCAGATTACACACAGTATATTTTTTGATAAATGATTATTGGAATTTTGCTTTTGGTTACTTTCTTTTGTCAAACGGGTTCTTTTGACATCCCTAGTAGTTATAATTGTAGATATACTTTCTTTTTATGAGTAACAAAGCAAAAACCTAAGTTTTTCCTAAGACCCCAGAAGCTGTCCAGGTGCCCACTGGTGTACACACATCTCTAGTTGAGAATCACTGCTCTGTATCTCCAGTTTGTTTTGATCGCAGTTGGTGTGGAAATTGAGAAAGGGATTACCCTCTCTGTTTCTGCTGTGAAGTTCTCCATTCTTGCATTCAGATAAAGTTCACACACCATACAGTACCGCCCATCGACCCTCTACCTCCTCTGATCTGTGTAATGGCCCATCTTCTTATCCCACTGTCATTTGAGTTTCCATTTCTACATTCTCTGTTTCTGCCCTTCATCTCTCGTCTGTTTTGCTGTCTCATTGTCCATCTCTCTCTTCTTCTCCTGCTTATTCAATCCCTTTTCACATTCTTTATTTCTTTCCATCTCTCTTCTGTCATTTCGAGTTTCATCACATGTGCATTGGCTCTTGGCCGATAGAGCTCTCAGGCTTTGAGATTAAGTGGCTGTCTGGCCTAATCTAGGATGTGCAGCTAGCTATGAAGTTCAGGTTGAAGCAATGGCCAGCCTTTCCAAAGAGATAAGAGGCAGAAAGAAGATTGCAAGTGTGGAGTGTGGTGTTTGACCTATAAACAGAAATGATAAGCAGCCAGGACAAAAAATATCTTGAGACCCTTCCGTTGGGTGTGATTCCGTATGATTGCGGGAACGTTTACCATAAATACTCTGGCTCTGTTTCAAAACTTCTAATGAGATGCCTTCCTGTCCACCAGTGTTGGAGATCGACCAACAAAAAATAACTTAACTATACTTTTAAGCAGCGTGACTCATCTGTTTTTAAGCCAAAATAGCTTTTCCAATAACATGCTACTTTTTCAAACCATTAGCAATCTGTGCCCTCCTAAATATATCCACTCTGTATGTGGCTCATATGAACCATTGGGATTTCTGATTCATTTCTTGAGGAGAATAAGAGGCACACATAGATTCCTTAAAGAAAAAAAGAGACATTCTTCATTTCTTTAAACCATTGTGGACAACTGACCACATTATAAACCGAAATAAAATGTAACACAGTTTTGTGCATAGAACTGTATATGCAGAAAAAACTGCAAAAAACATTCACTGCTTGACTGAATTAGGTGCTAAAATGCTTTAGAGATGAAGTCACTTTGATTTTGTTTCACTGATGTATGACTTCATTGCATCTGTTGTAAACTAATTGAATTTTAATGTCATACTAATGTGTCACACACCATTACACACATATCAATTTGACTTCCACCCAGACAAATTATAATACTAGAGAACTGTGACTGTAAGTATTATTTCAAGATGAACAGACGCACAGTTCAACAGTTAATTTATTTATATTTCAGGGGTTTTAATTAATACAGCAACAAATCCAGTGAAAATGTGCATTAAATAAATGCACAAGCAACAGTTGAAACTGCCTGATGCTGGACTGACTGTCTTTATATTTAACCATTTACAAATAAAGACAAATAAAGACAAAAAAAAATTGCATAAACTAAAAGTGCATAAAGCCAACAGATAAAAGTTAGTTAGTAGGAGCTTCCCTCCTGAGCTTTCTTGACCCTCCATGCTCTTAAATTCAGAGTAATGTAGCAACAGTTACAACTCATGCTAACCCTAAGATGTAATCTTGAGCACTGTTGGAACAACCTTCAAGTGTTGAGTTTGAAAGGTTGTTTCTCCTGCAGGCCCTCTGGCAGATATTTAATCTTTACACTTCTCCCTAAATGCAAAGCGAATGAGAGGCAGATGAATATTTAAGCAGCACAAAGTTTGTTTACCAACTCTGATGCTTGTTGCCAATTATTGGTGATTTGTTGCACTTATGACAGTGCTTAGGCTTGTGGATGAGAACAGTTGAGGACACTGTAGGCCCAAACAAGCAGAAACAACTTTCACTAGAACTGATAACTACAGCTTAACTCTGTGCAGACATTTTCAAGCTCTTTAGTTATTACATACAAGAGAATCCCTGCAGTGTTTTTAACACTAAACTTTGCTCCAAGATTTTTCCAGCAGATTTTGCTGTGGTGGAACATCAGCTTGGTCTATACTTTCTTTCTTTCTTTCTTTCTTTCTTTCTTTCTTTCTTTCTTTCTTTCTTTCTTTCTTTCTTTCTTTCTTTCTTTCGCTCTGTCGCTCTCTCTCTGAACCTTCAGGTTCGTAGAATCATTGACTGATGAATTATAGCTGTTTGACAGAGAGCCAGTCCACTGACTTTGAGCAGTGAGGTGAACGGAGGTAAATGAGCAAGAAAATTAGCAAAAAAGGAGCAGCCCTAACAAACGAGTCTCTGCTTCCCTCTAATTAATCCCATCATGCTCTGCGGCAAGTCAACAGAACTTCCATGACAATTAGGCTGATGGCAACAGGAAGTGTGAGTTATTTTCAGTGGTGGTGATGAGTCATGTGTGGCTCTTCTTGGTCACATAAACGCACATCTATGACATCATAACGGGGCAGTGTTTTCAAAACGCCTCATTTCCTGTTGGTGCAGGTGGACGATAACATGCAGAAAATTTGAGTAAATCTTCTGCAATCGTGCCAGCAGGGATCTGCTGGAGAGATACATTTAACATGCTCCATATAGACTGGAATAACCTGAACTCTCTGTGCTTAGGGAGTGAAAGGGGGAAACTGGGGAGATGGAAAAAAGCAAAGGAGGATGAGAATTATTCAGCTGATGCAAATTTACTCTCTGTGATGCAGCAGAGCAAAACATTTGTTCAGTTAAGTGCAGAAAGTCCCAGCAAATTCATGAATGTGATTTTTACTTTACATGATACATGTAGAAGACATGTATTAACATGAAGACATGTATTAACATTGGTATTTAATTCAAGTGAATTCACTTATTTAATTAATAGTGAATGAATACATTATGAATTATGGAAATCAGTGCAAAAATGCCCTAACAATTCAGCACCAAACACAATTTTTAGGGTGCAGTTAAGATCTTGTAAGTGTTGTATGTCTGGATACATGTCTGGTCACAATGCTGTTATAATCATTTATTCATTATGCTAAATTACTGCTGTTTTAATCAATAGAAAATGTACACAAACAATACATGCATGATTTCTTTTACAGCCTCTCGCAGGCAGTAACAATGTGAAGTTGATTACATCAAGCAAATAGAGTTTTTTAAAAATATAATGCTATCAGGATTAACCTGAATTTGCATAGAAAATGAACAGATTTGATCCTAAATGAATGACAGTGACTTTTAAATATTTAAATATTTGCAGTGCTGTGTTTTGTATCTGGTTAAACCGTGTTGTGGATTGACTAAGATACAGTGTTTTAAAGCTGAAATACAGAGGAAAAGTGTTAACTTCCTCCTAAATCTGCATTACAACAATTGTAAATGTTTTTTCCTTATTCTGTCTTCAGCAAAGATCAAATCCAGATCTGAAATATATTGATCTCTACTGCAGTTTTAGAGTTTATTCAGCATTTGTCTTGAGTAGTTCAGACATAAAGTAGCACAGATTTCTTCAATCAACCCATCAAACTAAGTTTAACAACAGATGGCTGCAGTTTGTGTATTATTGAGAATGTGGGGAATGTGATGAAGGGGTTGCCAGACGTTGCATTATCCTTCCTCTTGCATAATATTATAGGTGCAAACTCCAGCTCAAAGAGATGGCAGGCCATTGCAAAAGTGTTCATACCAATGCTAAACCATCATACAATACCAAACTGAAGATAGATAAATCAACTTGAGATTTGGACCATGTGCTTTTTGTTAAAGTCTATTATATAGATATCACTGTCTATATCCTCACTCTGTCTTGCTTGCTCTTTAACCCTTTTCTTTTATTCAGTCTCTGCATAATTCATACGTTCCTCATATTAACTTTTTTCCTGCAGGGTTAAGCATAATTTCATGTTCTGTAATATATATAAATTTATACACATATATATTAAATGAAGTCATTAGAATTTAAAGAAACAAGAAGTAATAGGGAGAAAAAGGACAATGGGATTGAGAAATGTTGCATGATAGGTTTAAATTTGTGCCACCCACATGAGCACCATTACTTAAGGTTTGTGGATTAATGTATGTATAATTAATACATGTATAATATGCAACTGCTTAAATACAGATACAGTGATGCAGGCATAATGTTGGACACAGCTAAATGTGTTTTTGGTAATTACATTAAAAAAAGTTTTACTAGATTTAATTCAATATCAGCTAAGCAGATAATGTCACAATGATTATATTGCTTTAATACTTTGGAACAGGGATAGACCAAAACCATCTTCTTAAAGGCGATACAGATGTTTTAAATTAGGCACTTTTCATGCAAGGTTAATTTTATGTTAGATAATAGTTTATCTAACATGCCTAATAGTTTGCACGACAAAATGAGATTTGCGCTTTAATGCCTTTAGAAAAAGCAGATTGCTTGTGACAGTTGTAAATTGTGTGTGTTTTCCCTATTGAAACACACACAAAAGTAGAACATCTGTTTCATCAGCTGTATTCACATGCTTGCTTTGACCATCACTGACTGGTCCGCCTTAGCAGTGTGTGGCTTGTGAAAATCTCTTTGGCTGGAGGTCTCGGAATTGAAAGAAGTTTCAGACTATGGAATCAATAGCATAAAACCTGTAATTACAAATGTGAGCTCAGTAATGCCTGCAGTCTCCCACACTCTGTTTCTCGCCTAATTCTCTTTCGTCTACGTCGCACGTCGTTCCCGCACAGCAGATAAGAGCGGAATGGTTCTCTGCTCCTCTCCATGCATACCAATGTTTAAACCTACCCACCAGCACAGAGAGAGAGAAAGAGTGAGAGAGGACTGATGCGAAACCAGGCCAGAAAGAAGAGAGAAAACTGGGAATTTAACAGGCTGACAGCAGCTTAATGATTAAACGCTTTGTAAGTGATTAATGAGTTTCATGTGCAGTGATATTTACTGTACAACGGCCAATACAGTAGTAACACTCTGATTTTAATAATGAAAGACGCTGAAGTTTTTCAGCAGTGTTAGTCTAGTGTGTTTGGGTTTAGTTTCATTAGAATGAAAGTAAAAGAAGTTAAATATAAGAGACTCAATATTAATGATATTTTGATCTGTTGGTTTGCAGTATCTGTGTGTGAAGGGAGTGTTTGCTCTGTGCTAGACTATCTTTATTAAATATATAATTTTCTACTCTGCATAGCTTTAAGGTTCATTATTCAGTCTGGTTTCACTGCAGATAAGAATTTTTTTTAATAACATAATTTAGAATAATAATCACTCGTGTCAAAACATAACTAGCCATGAATTCTTTTATTTTACGGCCTCATTTTACACTGTCTGATTTCATAACATCAAACAAAACTTCACAGATCGTAAAAATTTAAAAGGTATTTATGGTTTGAAACCATTAAATCGAAATTTTTACTCTTAGCTTTATAGTCCTTTATGGTCTTGTCTGCCTTCAACTTATTTTCTTCAAAAAGGGTCCAAATACTTGTTTACATATTCCAAATTTACATAATTCTCAGGTGAACAATATCTTAAGGAAACGCAGCATTAACGTTGCATAATCTGCACAAAGTTATTCTATTGTTTGGAATATATTTGTTTACTGTTATCTCCCCATGCTTTCATGAGCTTAAATCAGTGTATCACTTCCATTTCAGTCAGTGTTACAGTATGCACTACAGCTGCAGAAAAAACAATGGATTTCATGCATCAACAAGCAGTGCAGCAGGAATCCTCAAGCATGCGTTCGGTTTGTTTGTGTTTCAAATCAGCTTTTTATGCAATGTGACGGGTCATGGGATCTGTACAAAAAACATGACCATGTTCTGGTTTGTAATGCATGAGTTTCATGCACAAAGCCCTAAGTGTGACTTGTTTGTCAATTTTACACATTCTGTAAAAAGCGAGTGCAGAAAACCCACGATGATTTATTCCTGACTGGCTGAATTTGAAGTGATTTGGTGCAGGTGTGTTTGGTGGAAAATATTGCAAATTCTATAAAGGTCTTAGAACTAGCAATGCCCACAATGATTTATTTATGAACAGCTGGGATTAAAGCAATTTGGGTTTATGTATTTGTTTTAGGAAACATTCTCAGAAGGCACAGTAGTTCATGTCATTTTATACAGAAAGAACCAATTATTGTGGATGCGTTTCAATGCATCTCAGTGACTTCATCTCACAAAGGTTTCTGCAGCCTTGATGTTGTCACCCATCACCTACTAAAGAGACAGGTAAATTCTATAAGTGTTAAGGAGTTCTATAAGTTCAGGAGAGGTTCTGCGAAATGGAAAGAGGTTGAGTCAAGGTGAGACAGTGGTCAGGGTTCAGGAAGGAGAAACAGAGATATTGTACTAATGTTGTTTTCTTAACACCTTTTATGGCACCCTCTCTAGCTGAAAACATGATGGAATGTCTTCAAGATCCATACATCTCAAAAATCCATGCCATGTACAATTATGTGTTAGTGTGAATGTATGTGTCTGTGTACTTCTTAAATTATACCAGACACAAATTCTACTATTAAATCTTCATAATACAGTGTGAAGTTAACTTAAGTTATTGTTGGAAGTCAACAGTAAAGAAGTTTAGATGTTGGTAGAAATCAGAGGAACAGAGATTGTTTCATTTAAATGTATGCTTTGAAAATATCAGTGATTAACCATGAAATCAAAGATTGCTTTTAGTCCACATTTACAGTTTTGGTGTACAATTAATACAGTTTACGTCATCTTTAAGCAAGTGTAGTTTAAGAAGTATGGATTTTTCTTCTAAAGCGAGAAGTTCTTGTAGTTTGTTGATACTATCACACATTTGTGTTATCGGCTGTATGTTCACGCTATTAACATTCCACCACATCTCAAAGGTGCTCTGTTGGATTGAGTTTTGCTGACTTTGGAGGCCATTGAAATAGCTTATTGCCATGTTTTAGTTGTCCTCCTGGGAGCAGCTACTATAAGATGGATAGCCTGTGACTATAAAGGGACACACATGGATGGTAATAATAATACTCAGGTAGGCTATCGCATTAAAACAGTACTTAGTATTTAGGGAACTAGTGTGCGCAAATAAACCTTTCCCCATTCTACTACACCATCACCATTGAATTACAAGACATAATATGTATGCAGTTCTGACTATATAATTTACACAGATTCATCAGAGTGATTCTTCATCAAGTTTTGGTAAATGTTTCCTCACTATAGAGTTTGTAGTTGACAGGAATGGAACCCTGTTTAAGTCTTTGCTGTTGTAGCTCATCCACTTCATGGTTCAACATGCTGTGTGCGCAAATGCTCCTCTACAGAGCTCTGTTGTACCCTGTGGTTAGTTCGAGTTGCTGTTGCCTTCCAGTGAGTGTGAACTAGCCTGGCCATTCTTCTCTGACCTTTTGCACTAACAAGGTGTTTGTGCCCCCAGAACTGCCCCTTGCTGGCAGTTTTTTGTGTTTCGCTGCATTCTCTGTACAAACTCTCAAGAGTACAGCACTCAAACAACAATCATTCCACAGTCAATTTCACGTAATTTTTTATATTATGATGTTTGGCTTGGGTAACTGCTGAAACTCTGTTTATGCATTGAGTTGCTGTGAAATGATTGGCTGATCAGATATTTGCATTAACAAGCAGGTGTACCTAATAAAGTGGCGTATGCTAGCCTGTAGCCAACTGTTAGCTGCAAAAATTAAGCTCTTAGAAACAACAGTTCAATAGCTGTCACTGGGGCAGTTCCCTCCATTATGGCACTAATATGTACCATTTTGGTACTAATACGTACACTCTGGGTAATGAAATGTACCTTTAAGATACTAATATGCATTTTTTAGGGGTAAATAAGGTACAGTGTTAAAAGCTGGTTACCATTTCTTCTGGTAGTGTCTTACATACGCTGACTGCCAGAAAATGTGTTTATAACATATGCAATTTGTAGCTCATTGTAAATTGATGTCTGCTGGACAGATATCATTTTAAATGACTTCCTTCAGGCTGGTTAATTTATTTCGTCTTTTGTGAGACATTAAAAGCAGAGTAAATAATTGTGACTGACAAAATGAGTCACAATGAGCACATTTTCAAAAAAGAATTCTAGTTTTCAATGAACAAAATATTTATAATTTTCATTCTCTTTTAAAAAACCTTAACAAAATTAATTTTTGAAAATGAATATTCACAAAAATGAATGAGCTACACCTGTCTAAAGCACCAGTCGTCTAAAATACGGCAAAAAAAATTAATTTTAATGAATTATTAAAACAAAGGAAAGAATTAGGAAGGTTCACCTCTCAGAAAACATACAAATAAAGATGATTTTAGATGTTTAACTGCTATTTGGAGCATTGTGATCGCTAGATGAGGACTTAATGAACTCATTTTTGTGAAAACCTCAAATTAGACCAAAATTGACATCTTTCACTTGTTTTGCCTGTAGCTTGTAATCAGCCTCTGCACATTCCAACTCATTTTTCCAGGATGGGTCATTTTTGGAATTAAATTGGATTCTTCACATTCACAATAAAATCATGGCTTTTGCAAAAGAGAGCAGAATGTGAAAGAAATGAAAGATGATGACTTCTGCAGTTGCAAACACAAAGCAAGACGTCTTCAAAGCACTTCAGCAGAGCCCGTGTTTAAGCACCATCCCAAAGGACCATAATGAAACACCAATTTAGATCAAAATTAATGAGAGCTTGTTAAGTTGTATGCAGTACATGACCACTCTGATGTGACTATACCCACTGGGAAATAACGCAAATCATTTGAGGTGGTTTTACTATGTGAATGTTTAGCAAGCAGTCACTCACAGTATGTATATACACACTATATAATAAATAAAGCAGGAATGGACTTTAAATTTGTGTTAATTAATAGGATTTGGAACATCACTTCAGAGGTTCCACCTTACTTTTGCACCTTTAAGATCTTTCTAAGTAATTATTGTTTCTGAGTGAAACATCTTAATAATGCATTAGACAGTCTCTTTAAGAGGGAAATTTAAGAGCTTTAACGTCACAGTAGATGCTTTTGCCAGAATCATGGGATGTTATTAATTTACTTACAAATGTGCTTGATGCATCTACAGACATTTTGATGATTCATGCAAAGAATGTTTGCAAAGGGGCATTTTAGTCCTGTGTAACAACTGATAAAACATGAGTTTAGTTGAATAAATGGTGGCCAAGCCATGTGTCCTTGTACACTGCTGTGCTTCCCTGATAACAATCTGTTCCAAATGACAAAGGCTTTACCAGTTCCATACACTGATGCTCTGTGACTGGACTTTGCAATGCAGTTGCTGTCTCTTAAAAATGTGTTGCAGCCCCACTATACAGAAGAATGAGCACGGTTCTGTTTTAGATCTTGCAGAGATGTTGTAATATTATTCTGAAAACAAGTCATTCTCAAATACTTTCGTGGGAGCATGGGAAAGCTTGACCTCTATAGCTCTTCTGGGTTTTGAGAATATCCAATATCAATATATACATTACAGTAAAAGACCCACAGAATTCTCAGAGAGAGCAAGGTCTTACATTTATTTATTTGGCAGACGTTTTCAGCCAAAGCAATTTGTGTATCGAAGTTCTACTTTTATCGGTAAGTGTGCTCCCTGGGAATTGAACCCACAGTCTTGGTGTTGCAAGCACTAAGCTTGACCATTTGATTTTCTTCTATAAGTATGAGCTCTTGTTAAATAGTTTCTTGCTCTTAAATTTGTGATTTAATGACTTTAGTTTGTAATCAATTTCATTTTTATTTTCGAGTCCAATTCTGCAACAATGCATCAGTCTGATGGCAACAAGTATATCAGTTAGCAACAACACACGGCTGCATAAAATAGCCTCATTTAATATTGTACTGGCAAACCAAAACTATTTTATCATCAAACAGTCCTGAATTAATAAAGCTATGAGTTTTTGTTCAGTAAAATTATTCTCTTTTAAGCTATTGAAGCTGTTATTGAGATATAAGGCAATAAATTAAAGACAGAAGCACTGCGTGTCATCGGTTAAGTCAGAAGGACTAGCTTGCTTGTTGCAGATGTTCAGGAGATCTTGGATTGTGGGGCTGACCTGACGGTTAATGATGTCACTGTGTACAGGGTTCATACATTTTTCATCCCTATAAGGCCAAGAGCAGATTGAAAGAAAATCCATAAAGGACATATGGGAATTTGAAAGTGCCACATATTGGTGAGGAATTAATCATTTCATTGGAACAGCAGTCTCAAAATGTACAACATGTCTCAGACCTCAGTCCAATAATAATCCCAGAGAGCCACTCAGAGCACATCCAGTGCCATGGGCTGTTTCATAAAGTAGGTGTGTATGTTATAAATGTAACTGTAAAATCACATAGTGACAGATTACCACTCTATATCCACAGCTGTGTGTTTTGTGGGTACAGCCATTACGAAAAATGTTACATCATGTGTTATTATGATCAATTTGTTCATTTCTGTTGATTTTGGATAATGAAATATGTTCTATAAGCTTATGTGAATTATAAAGAGATTTTTTTTTACTATTGAATCTATTTATGGATAAGAAATGTATTATGTGAATATTTATGTTTTCATGTCTAAATTAATATTTATATTTAACAAGAAAATGTGAACTTTGTTTATATAATGAAATAATGAAAATCGCTCCCACTGTTGTTGGAGATTTATGGAGTTCAATGAGAACGAAACAGGAACTGTTTATAAAAACTAGTATGGCAGCGTATATGTGCATGTGGCCAAACATAGGAAAACAAAGTGGATTTTTTTTATTACAAACATCAGACACTCTCTTGTGGATCACTGAAAGACTGAGCTTTTTTAGAGCTGAGCTGCTTTATGCAAAAGTGACGTTTAGATCTTTCTAACACTTCTTTCTCTCCATAAATCTAAATCTATCTTCTCTGCATAAGTTGTGCCAGCTGTTCTCAGATATTGGTCTCCAATTTGCAAGTTTCACAGGCTTTGTTCACACTACATCTAGCCCAAATTGTTTCGCTGTCTTGTGGTATTATTAGTTAGAACTGAGAAGTCAGTTGACGTTGTGAAAAGTTAATGCTTGATAAAAGTGGGAAGGTGCAGATTGCTTCTAAAGGTTCCACTTAACAAGGTTTAAGGGATGATTGTTAAACTTGAAGAAGATGTGACTGTATATCAAATACTTTATGAGAGCAGGAACTACCACAAATAATGCTGAAAACACTATATTTACACAGTAAAATTTATTGATCTCTGATTTTTAAAGAGAAAGATTATTTGTGTAATTATGTAAGTGTTTGTTCACTAACTTTTGTTTTGTTTGTTTTGAATTAAAATGTCCAAACCAGCATTTGACAATCTGAATGAATAAGCAGAATCTTGTAAAGCTCTAGTTTGTTTTATGCAGTTTAAAAGTAAATGCATTTTTAAACTTATATTTCAATGCAGTATGGTTTTATTATATTATTTTGAATGTAAATGTCAATATCTTAAGGCTTGCATTTATCCAGAAACACAGCCAATGTAAATAGTAGTTATCAAGGGCTTGTTATATTTCAGTGCCAACACAGCTGTTTGTTAATATAGCTCTGAATTGGCCTTTAAGACTTGTGTTGTCCAAATCTATTATTTTGTCCACCTCTAATAAATGCCCAACTACTTTTATGTGGGTAAGGTAATACTTTATCACTGCTGTTTCCTAAAGCTACTATTTTCTTCACAGTGCACCTGTCTTTTTGAAAATATTGCAACAGAGAACACATAAAAGTCTATTACAATTGTACTTGTATAGATGTATTGAACTACTGAACATTTGAACCTACCTGAGTTACCTGCTGATGGTTGTGGGACTTAAAGCCAATACCTGATTTCTGCACTGGCACTACAGCTGAGCCAGGATCCTACAACATCAAACAAAAATAAGTTTGTATAGATTCTGTAATAAGGTAAAATGGTCAGCATCTCTCCTATATCAGCAAAGACTATAAAGACAGCATGTTTAAAACTCAAGCTGAAAGTTTGTTCATGAAAAAAAGATCTGAAAAGTAATGCTAACACAAACACACAGTACTCCTAAAATCAGACAGGAAAACTTGGAATTGACATGGTTTCATCCAATTTTATGGACTTTTTTTCATCGAAGCCTTAAACCACAATTGTTTCAGGTTATCTAAACCCAGT
>JAZGTK010012894.1:3434-14648 GCA_036877625.1 Ambastaia sidthimunki | reverse complement strand
CCTTATTGTACGATGTGACGTTCTGACGTGTCGAGTCATTTCAGAGTTGTGGTCTTGTGCAGCTTCCCCAATCTAAACAAAAACAAACTTTACAGAAGTTACACAGAGTCAGTGTTTGGTTTGCATGCTAGCACATGACCTCTGACCTGCTGCATGTAGCCTGGAGAGATCATTTGATTTGTTGTGGAGTTTGTTGAGCCAGAACCTGTAAGCTGTTAATGAACCCAGGAATATCCACTGCTTCTCTGGAGGCCTCTGCCCTGTTCAAACAACGGGCTGAACCAACAAGAAGGTCTCTGTACAAACACCCAATGACTTTTATTGCTGAGGAAATAAACAAGGTTTCTTTGGATGCAAAGGTGATGTACCAAAAACACAGAGGCATACAACTTTCAAACCCTGTTCATAGAAACTGCATAGACTTTCCGGCTGATTATGCTGGTTTGATGTTGGCTTGGTTGGTGAACCACATAGCCATGCTTAACCAGCAAGACTTACCTGGTTAAGTTGGGCAAAACAAAAAGCAGGAAGGACCCAGCAGGACTAATACTTAAATAATACTCAAGTATTATTAATAAGATCTTTAATATTACAGTATGAAATTTCTTTCTAACAGGAAATAAAAATAAGCATAATGCTTAGATTGTTAAATATTTGGTATTTATTTGATCTGCGCTTTTGGTTTGAGGAAACGAGGGAAATATCACCAAAATAAGAAAAGTAAGATAAGAAAGCTTTGACAAACATTAAAGAAACGACACACACGTCAAGCATCAAACCGTGCAAAAGTTCTTCCACCAAAAGTTGAAGGCTGTACTTCTTCACCTTGAACTCAATTACTTGAGTTTTGTCTCGCGTCGATGAGTTTGAACCTCATTTTAATTCCGTCCTCCTCACTGCTCCTCACTCTCCCTCTTGTAGGCAGCTTCCAGAAGTAGGCCGTGAGCGGAAGCTTCTTTCTTATGCAGAAAGTCTGAAGACCCGCTACTGTACCAAGCTCCCTGAGGGCCCTATTATCAGTGACTCCAGACTCCAGTGTGAAGGATCTGCAAAGCAGGGCAGAATCAGACTCTGGATCCCAGAACTCCTTCAGTTATTAATGCTGCTCATCTTGCAGAGGGCTGTAGAAGAAGTAAAGGGCAATACTGTATGTGATGTCATAACCCCTGCTGATCTGCAGCCTGTACACTCACAGCTGGTTTCATCTTACTGCAAGAAACGCCTTTAAATCACAAGTGTCTCTTTGCAAAAGTTTCTGCTGCACCAAAGATCTGCACAGGGCTGAAGGTAAAGATCTAGACTGTAGATTTATATTCTTCAAGCATGGATGAATCTCACTAAACCTGACAAGAACATGTTGGGAAGTACACAGACCACAATATACGTTTTTTCCGACTTTGTATTAATGATATTGCTTGGCTATAAGAATGTTTTTCATACATTTTTTAAAATTTTGTAATGTTTTTTAAACATTCCTCTAAGAACCTAAGAATAACTTTTTTGATATGATATATATAATGTTAAATAAAAATTCTAATGAAAACAGTTCTTACATTTTAACAAGCAAATATTTCATCTCAATTTCTCTTCCATATTGCAATAACAAATTTTACATGAAAACCTTTTTCCTTTCTCGTTACATAAAAATGAAAAAATATATTACTGAAATTGTAAAATATTTGGATATTTTGTAACAATGACTTTGTATTGTTGGATTCCTCAGTGTAAAAATTTTAATCACAAAATTGTATTTACTATTTTTAATAATTACAAAGTATTCACAATTATGTAAAGAAGTTTCTTTCATTTATGCTGATTTAAATAAACACATTTTTACTGTAATACAGTAAAAATGACTATATTACAGTAATGAAAATGTAATGAGAATCACCTTTCAGAATAAAGAATAAATGAGAATATTAGACCTCATCTCAAATATAATACATGTAATTTCTGACAATGTCTTTATATGGAGTGAATGAATTGGCTTGGAAAGTGTACATTCAGTCTCTCAGTTATGTTTATCTGGTTAATTTCGTTTCAGCTGCATGTGATAATTAGTCCTCTGGCAAAGAAAAACGAATTCTGTTAGAACTGATTTAAGTTAATTAACTTAATTGCGTTTGAACTCGTCACGTGTTTTTCTATCTGCGTTCATGCATCAATAGTCGACTTTCAAACGGCTAATATTGTTTTTGTTCTGTCTCTATCTTTTAAAAGTAGCCATTATTGCACAAGCTTTTGACCCAGCCTCACAAAAGCCTCACAAAGGGCCCCGGTGCTTCCAACAGCCATCATTTCTCCCCAATAATGGTGCGCAGCTATTATTTTTGCAGACGAGTCAACCTCAGAACGCAGATGTTGACTTTCATCGCCCGTCTGTTGGGTTGTCTGAGATGCAACAATGTGGCGGGACGACTCAGAGTCAATTAGCTAAAAGAGAGATAATGATTAGCATAATCATGCTAAAGATGCTAACAATGGTAATTATGTTGACAATGGTAACGACCGAGAGGGGCAGCGTTTAAAAACGACACTTTATAAATACCAACGAATTTCTCTATGATGTCAGAAATGACCCATCCTAGTTACAAATGACAGATCTTGCAATTCACTCAAACCGTTTCATCGGTTTGTTTCTCTTTCTGAAAACATGTTAATGTTTTCAAGATGATTCAAAAGATTACGGTTAGGTTACTGTATTGTAAGCCTCACATTTCATATTTATGCTTTTAAGATCTGGACGGGTCCTTGTAACATCAAGAGCGCATTTAAAAGGTAAACATGTCAAAAACGTTCTCGCTAAAACGCTGATGAAAACTTCTCAAACTCTCTCGGAGAACTAGTTGAAGGCTGAAAAGCGTCCCTGATACGCAACGACTAACTTTCTTCTTTTCATCTGTTTTTATTATATTGTACAGTAGGGAAAAGTAACTATGACAGCTATAAAAGCACTTGCTTTGAGGATTGCTTAATTTATTTAGTAACTATGGCAACCTCAACTCCGCGTGGCGAGTACAGAGAGCTATTTAATGAAAAAAGTTAACTTGGTGTCAGCTGAAAATTGATACTTTGAGCTTTATAAATATATTCTTGATGTAAGACAAGGCAAACAGTCTGTGATCTTAAAACAACAGGAATATGGACTCTTAAAATGGACTGTATAATGAACATTATGAACATTAGTTTTGATTCTCTGATGTGATTGGTTAAGCAGAATTCTGTGAGTGTTAATGTTTAGTTTAAGAGCACTACGAGAAACTCTTTGGGTCACTCATTTACATTTATGCATTTGTCAGACACTTTTACACAGTTATAGTGTATTCAAGCTATACATTTGATCAGTATGTGTGTTCACTGGGAATCAAACCCACAACCTTTTGCACTGCTAACACAAAGCTCTACCACTGGAGTTACAGGAACATCAGTCCACTTCAGAACCAGCTCCACTTCACTTATTGTGTTCCCACCTCAGGTTTGTGAGTGAAACCGGAGTAGAGTTGTGTGATTTTGCCTTGAGCAATACGTTTTTTTTAATAGCCAGAGTATCTGCTTTTCTCGCCCCAGGAATGCTCAGAGCAGAGTTGCTGTAAAATAATTGAGTAGGAGGGAAACACGAAAACATGGGGTGGAACTGGAACAGAGTTATTAAAGAAAAGTTTCTTATAAGCAGAGATAAAAACGTGCAAATAAAATGGCCAAACTGAGTCAAATTTCTCAACTTTTCAGGTTAATCAATATTAACACTACATTCATATCACAATAACATACAAAATTAATTCTCAACAACAGAGGCATCAATAGCACCCCACTAAAAGCGCTACATTTCTGCTACAGGGTGAGAACAGAACTCATACACCCATAATGCTTTGCAACAAACAGCCAATCACAACCATTTACCAGCAAACAAGCAACACTGCAATATACATGTTTACATTCACCTGTCTTGCCCATCACATTTCTTTCTTCACTAAAATAAACTTTACAGACCTCATGAAGTCCAGTTTTCTCTCAGCCAGTTCTATTTTCCTGGAGGTGTTTGGCCAGGTTTGGCCGTGCATTCATGCGAGCAGGAAACGGATTGGATGATAAAGTTAAGATGATGGCAGGGAAGCGACGTTCCGGCGGAGGTGGGCGTAGAAAGCCGAGGAGGACAATGACAGCGCAAACCGGAGCGTACGGATGAAGAAAGTAAAGTTCAGACATTTTTGGTGCCATTTCCCCATTACGTTTATCACCCCTGCACACGCTGATGATAGAGGCAGATAGAGTAAGCGCCGTGTTTACTGCCAATATTGCTTTTAAAATACTGCTGCCCTTCAAGGCCTTTGAAGATGGCCGTGACATTTGGAGGGGAAAATCTTAAAGGAATTCTCTTTATTATGACGGCTGCTGAATACGACAACAGCTGCGTATTCAGTGGCACGCCGGGAGCAGAGACGCCCTGCCATGCCATTTACTCTGTGGATGTCACAGTTTTCACAAACTTCCCTGAGAAAACACTGGAAAATATCAGGAGCTCTTTCTGACTCCATGACATTCCACATTGGTGATAAACAAACTATTGACGAATCGTTTTTTAATATGTTGGTATTAATCTCTGACTTTTTCACATCTGGATGGCACGTTGGTGGCGATTAAAGAGAGTTTGGCTGATAACTTTCATATAAAAATCTATTTTGATATCGGATTTATCCTCATATTTAGTACATAATATTTTTTTACATACAATCCTGTTAAAAAAGATCACTGAGCCAAACAGGTCAATAATTTAATTCATTTACATACTCGTGTTTCTTCCAACAAGCAAATGTTAATAAAACGTAATTAAATCAGACCTTCTGAACATATATATTTATTAAAATTACCCATGCTGCAAACGTACAGTACTACTCAAGGTTTGTTTGCAACTAGTATTTACAATAATTTCATATAACCCCAGCTAACAATTTTAGGTTGTAAGAACGTTTCCCTACCATTTCCATAAAGTAACAAAAACGTTAAAAATGTTTGGCTTGAAAGTTCTTGGAATGTTAATTCTTTAACATTTTAAAACGTTCCACTAACAACATAAGAACAATGTTTTTGATATGATATATAATGTTACAAAAAGTTCTACTAGCATAACTGCAAGAACATTTTTGATAACATTGAGATAAATTGTAGAAAACATTAGCCAACGTTCTTAGAACATTCTCTGTTAGCTGGGACTAGCCCTGTCCTGTGTGAAACTCAGTTTAAGCTGTAGGAACTGATTGGTCAGTTTGCTCTTCAAAACCTCTTAAGACTTTCTCACACGAGCTGTGGAGTTGATTGATAACTCTTCCCCACCCCCTCATTCCATTTATCCACCCGATCCCTCAATGAACTCTCTCTCGTGATCCGCTCGATTTTCGCCCCCTTCGAACCTTTGTCTCGCACTTCCTCGATCTTCTGCTTCTTTTTCTTCTCCCTTAAACATCTTGCACCTCAATTAATCACCTTCACTCACCCATCCCTTCACTGCTCTCACACATACCTTTCATAAGACACTTCCAGTAATTGCACTGTTAGCTTAAGGGATGGTCAGGACTTTCCAAAGCAATCAGCGTGATTGGACGGGAGTGCACCACTTGGCGTCTGTGATTTGATGTGATTGGATGGGGTTCCTGAGGGCTAACCTGAAGGAGACAGGAGGAAATCAATCCAGAGGTCTGCAGGCTCCTGTCTGAGGCCTCAGGGCTCAAAGTCATTAACTTGAAAAGAATGTGTGAATTTCAACCATCCAGAACCTCATACTGGCCATTCAAGGCGACCTGGGCATATACAGAAAGCAGGTAGAAGTTGGTGCAAAAAGATATACCTGCAAATTTCTTTTTATTATAATATGCCTGATAATTGTAAGAATGTAGAGACACATTATGATATTATTGGTAAAAGACTAAAGTCGGGTAGAACACAATTTTTCATGCTGGTTGAAAGTCACATCCTGATAACAATCACTTAGTAAAGGGTCTAAATATATTTATATAATTTATATTTTCTTTGGCAAGACCATAAAATATTCGTCAATCATTCCATTCAGAGGTGTGGCTTTTGTAGATGTGGCTTATGCTTGCTTTAAACTTCAACAGGCTGGAAAACCAGCTAATACTAGTAAACCACTTTAAACTGGTTTAAGTCTTTTTTTTCAGTGTTGTTAGCTGCTCCAAGGTTGGTTTTCCAGTTCAAACTAGCTGTACCAATATGTTCTACCAGGTCAATCTAAAAAAGCTAATGACCATAAATGACCAATTTAGACCAGCTAGAGGCCATATATAAAAAATCTACAGCTGGTTTCAGTTACATTTTTTAGCAGGGCAGCTTCAACAAAAACATGTACGTAGCAATTTTGTATAGGCTGCAATTTAGTTAAAGTGACATTAGCATACAAGTCTATAAAAATAAAAACATGCCTACACTATACAAAACCACCCACTACTGTTTCCAAGGTACCTGTAGGATAATAGTGTTGTGTGTTATGCAGCGAGTGTGTAAATAAGGAGGAATCAACAGAGAAAAGAAACGAGTGAGAGCGAGAAAATAACAAGAGGAGTGCAACAATAAGCCAAAGCCACAGAGACGCAAATTGTTGCATCCAGTACGGCTACTGCCATTATGTCTTAATGTATTGAAAACTGCAAGCATCCACGCAGGCCGCCAAAAAAGATGTATCGCCATGGCAACCAGAGCCGAGTAAAAAACAGCAAAAAAAAACAGCGTCTGTGTGCGTTTAGGAGAAATTGTGAGCGAACGTCGCGTGAACCGCAGTACAGAACATCGTATAGAACATCTTTATTAATTTGCACCACACCAGTCCCAGACACAACGTTACCGATGCATTATTTTCCATTTACAGTCTGAAGGACACCCGGCACACTTCAAAGATGAGGCCAGATCACAGAGCTGAAAGATTTCACGTCAGGGCTGAACTGAAAATGTGTTGCTGCTGAACGCTGGAAAGGCATCAAAAGAGTGAAATATAATTTCAGAGATTTTAAAAACAACTTTTCTTTTTATATAGATTTTCCTTTTTTTTAAATTCATATATAGGAGGATATATGACAGTGATTAAAGACATCAATAAATCTCTTTTATTTTCTGTGCTAACAAAATTCCTATTAAAGCTTCCTGTGGAAGAACATATTGAAAGGATCACCTATTTGTCAAATAGCCAATAGGATTTAGTTATGCCACAGCCAGGAACCCTGATTCGCTAGTTGGTTGAATGTGGTATTAAGAAGGTGGACAGTTTTTATTCTAGAGAACATCTGATTGGCTAAACTTCTGTGTAGGACACGATGAGTCATCACTATTTTTCCTCAGTTCTCCTGGAAGAAATAACAAATTGTGTATACACCATATGCAAGGGACATAGGTTAATTTTGTCAACATTTAAAACTACACTAGGATATAAATGGCTAATGCCACAAAATGTGCCATTAAAGCCACAAAATGTGTGTAACATGTTTTAAAACACAAGACTGCTAAATAAACCACCTTCATGTAGTCTAACAATGGCACCCAGAGGAGATATTATTGCTTAGCTCTGAGAACTTAATGGAAATCCATTCAGGTATGTTTCATTTAAGTATCAATTGTTTAAAAATAGAAACGAATGAGACAATTGTTACACACAGTGAGAGTAAATAGCTATAAAACTGAATGCAGATCACACAGTGAAGATAATGTAGTGTTTGAGTGTGATTTAAGTTGATCTTTTCAAATGTCTGACAATAAATACATTAAATACTTTGAGATCTATTGAAACTTGAGGAGATGTGTGTAAGAATAACAGTGTCTTTTTCTCAGCAGGAGTCTTCTGAGAAAGTCTTTAGCTGTTTTAGAGAAACAACTGAGATATTAAAGAGGACTGTATTTTTTTTACCTACAGGTGAACTCTGGAGTTCAAAGGTCAAATCCAAGAACTGTGGTTCTGAGGTTAGACAGAGGCAATCAGAATCAGTAACTGTGGTAACCGTGTCACAGTTTCCCGCTCTGATTTCATTTCATCCATGACACACTGAACGTTCTGGGCTGCTGCTTGACCTTCTGTGCAGAAGAATCAGATCAGGTCACAGCACAACAGACCGATTTCATAGTCATTATAAATCTCTGGGGTGGCATGTCCAAGCCTGATAGATCCATCTGATGAAGAGGCCTGTGTTTCCATCAAACTCAGAAGAGGAATTAAATAAAAGATGATCAGAAAGCAGAAACTCATTTTACACAGGCGATAAAAATTTGGCTGATCTTTTCAACTGCCCGAATAAAAATTGATTTAGATGTAACTGATGTAATTCTAAAGGACCGGCGTGGTTAATGTATTATAATCAGCCGCAAATGAACGCAGCAAACGAGCGGGAAAAATCAGCGTTTGCAAGGGAGCGAACGGTGAAAATTCTCTTCATTAGTTCAGTCGGTACAGCGCAGGCGCACTAACACTCACCTGTCTGCCTGTGACAGGAGACGCGTAAGTGCTAATAAAAGAAAAAAATGACTTTAGATTAGGAAATACACGAGCGGCGGGTGGTCTGCATCTCCACGCGCTTCAAAGAAGCCCCAGACAATTATCTATTGATTACATTTGTAAATCCAACAGCGCAATTTAATGGGCTTTAGCTGGTAATAGGAAAGTTTCTTTGGGAAGAAAGAAACACAGATATTTTGTAGAGAGGATTACTTTAATCTATTACCCTCTTCGCTCTGAAATCACTGGGCAATTACTCAATTGTCTCATTAAGAAAGGAAGACTATGAGGTGGAATACAGACAATTATAAAGCAAAGCTTCTTGTGCGAGACGATAATTCCGCCAGAAATGATGTCATCAGAGGAACTTTTGAACTCATTCTATTGGTCACGGCAGCAGAATGGAAATGTAATTAAAAACTAGCTTTTTACCTCTGCGGTGCTTCTGGTGGTTGCTAGCAGTGCCCTGCGGTTGCTAGGGTGCTCTGGGTGGTTGCGAGGGACTTGCATAATTGCCCAAGTCTGGACAGCTCGAACCTTCAGGTGTCTACAATATCTCAAGCTATAGAAACTTCTCAGGGCTCTTCTGCAATAAATGTTTCTAAGACCATCCAAAGAGTAAATATAAGATTATTCACACAGAAAAGAATAGCACAATAAGCTTCTGATGTATCCTTTACATATGAAGACAAATAATAATAATAAATATATACAGTAATAATACTGATGCTTGTCAAAGACTGAAAATTCAGACATGTATAAGGATATTAATGAATACTAAGTTGCATTAAACACACTGTTTGTAAAAACTATAATTGTGGTGTTTATTTGAATGCATTGTTTTTTTGCTAAAAATTTCAGAGTTCACAGCTTTGCAAACTCACACTATTGTGGCAGAAGGTTGTTATACTTCTGAATCTGTGTCCTTGGTGAGCACAATGTAGCCACAGTTGTATACTGGTGTCCATGGTAACACCAGCATACAACATCAAATTACTTTTTCCGTCTTGGTTTATTCCAGTTAATATTTGAGCAAAGTCAATGCCATGCATTCATGGAAAAAGTTTCATGAATGTTCATGGATTGAACAGGTTATATAAATAATGCAGATAAAAAGTTTCATTGTTTCGGTTTGGATAATATATAACTTCTTTCCAAGAGCTTCTTATAGGCAGTTCTCTATAATAAAACAGGTGAGTAATCAAACCACCCCCCTGAGGTCTTCAGGGTTACCAATAGCCCTCAAACTTCTCAAAACAGAGATTGCAGACAAGAAACATCACTTTCAAAACCAGCTTTGAGATTCATAATAGAACATGGACTATGTAAATAACCAATTACAGAACCTTGAACTTGTGAGCTGGGTTATTTTTGACGGTGGTCAGATATAATTATCCATTGATCGCCTGAGATACTGCGTTGACTCTCAGATTGACTTCATTGGCATAAAACCATCCTAATGAATGACCAGAGACTCGCCGAAGCACTAATTCAGTCGGAGAAGTTTGGCCAAGCCTGGCTGTTAACCACAGAGAACAGTCGACGAGAAACAACGATTAGGAATTCTGCGTGATCGGTCTTTGGAAATTATGGATCTGTCATGAGAAGACAATACCACTGACAAATACTGTAATGGGGTGACATCAAACCGGAATGAGAGCGAGACAGCTAACAAATGACACTTTGCGTGCTCTCTCTCTTTTTCCCTCCGGTCCGTCTCTTTCGCTGTCCCTTACAGCTTCACACTTCTGGTTTGTTGTCATCTAAATCAGTGGTTGTCAACTGGTTTCGCTCCAGGACTCAGATTTTGTATTGGACATCAATGGCGACACAAGACTAGACTTGTTTATCGCACAAATGTCCCTAAATTTGAAGACGGAAATGTATTTATGCTGAACTGCACAGGCCTGACAATTTGCACATCTGTTATTAACAAGACAAATGTCTAAATAGAAAAACATCCTTTATTTTTACATTGTCTCTATAGTTTCAGTGGTTAGACACAGACCATCGTTGATCCTCGTGGCAAATCTGTATTTAATGTAGCCAGTGATGTCCTTTCTTTGACCTTCTGCAGTTGGTTCTGAAGGATGTCACATGACCTGCAATGTCTGTACAAGCTACAATTAAGCGACAGGTGAAATACGGACAAAATATCAAAGTTTGATTGAACACAATGCCTTCAATATTAACAGCAAAACATGGGACCCATTTCACCTCCCTTTAAAAGCTGATATAGTCTAATTATTCTTCTACTATAACTATTATATGGTTAGTTAACTTTATTATTTGTATTTAGCATTGGATCAGAACGGACCCGTGACCCAATCGTTACTCTAAAACAGGGGTTTTCAAAGTGTGGGGCGCGCCTCCCCAGGGGGGCGCCAGAGCATGTCAGGGGAGGCGCAGGGAGAAATTATAATAAAAAAAAAAATATTGATTTTAAATATTATGTTTTTTTGTTATTGTTTTTATTATTATATTTAAATGTTTTTATTCTTCTTATTATTATTTATTTTTAAAGTGAGTTAACAGTCTTACATTGTTCTGTGTGTTTATCTTTGTGCGTTTGTGTGTGTGTGTCTGTGTGTGATGGGGGGGCGCCATTGGGTAAGTTGTGTCAAAAGGGAGGCCCACTGTCTTAGACTTTGAAAACCCCTGCTCTAAAACACTCGAGTCTCCACGACAAAAGATTATAAAACACATTTTTTACTATCTCTACACCT
>JAZGTK010012893.1:0-14649 GCA_036877625.1 Ambastaia sidthimunki | reverse complement strand
AACAGATCACTGAGGGGCTGGAGAGATGGCTGTTCATCAGAGAGGCTAATTAAGCATTAAAGAGCCTCTGATGCTTTGCCAGACTTTATATTGATCATTCAGGGAGCAGATCTGTAATCCACACGCTTCGTGCTGCGTCTGGTGGGAGGAAACGTTTGGCCCTCTGCTAATTTGTTTCGAGGTGCTGACCTTTGGGTAAATCTTATCTGACTGATTTTTTTTTTTCCCACAATTTCTTTCTTTTACTGCATTTTTTCTACCACATTGTTTTGTAACCAGGATTTGTTGATATTGTCATGAAAACAAAAGTGGTGATACTTCAGGTGCAGCCTGCTGTAAATATTGGTTTCCACCGGCATGAATTTCCGTGCAGGTTTATACTGGTTTGCTGGGGGATTGCCATGCTGTTCATTGCTGGCCTTTTATGTGAAGCTGCTTGACTAAAGAGGTCTTACTGGATAAGATAGTTAAGAAACCTGGTAGAGACCCCAGCACACCAGTATCTTGTTCTGGAGAGCAGCAGCCAACATACCACATTAACTAGCGCATTACCAGTGCTGGTCTTCTCAACAGGCAGCTAATTTATTTAAGTTTAAAATGCATTTGGAGATTATAGGAGGAGAATAAGTGTTGCTATTGCTTATGTACATGTGCTTCTGTTGTCAAAATCCATAACTGACTGACCCCACCTGCTGTCACTAAACAGATTTGTGTTTGAGAGAGGTCTGATAAGTGATGTACAGGAAACAGGAATTCTGTGACGCATTTCACAACTTCCTCTGTCACCCATCTGTTGCCAGGATAATTCTAGACAACCCAAAAATAAGAGGTTTTTTTTTCATTCTGATTCAAATATTATTAGCAAATTTCAACTGACAATGGATGCTGTTATTTTGTCATATCTCTCCGTGTCGTTAGCGCCGTACTGACACACAAATAAATATTTAAAAGCGTCCCACAGGCTGTAATTTCTTGTAGAATCCTTTTATCTTGCTTGTTCATTTCAAAAGGCTTCTGGAGCGTTTCGCCTGTGAAGTCTGTGTCTGCGGTCTCCTCAGACCCACAGCGGCCCAGTTCACCCCGGTGACGACGTCTCCTCGCTTTCATCTCAGAGGGGCAGATTTGCATAATTCCCCCTCCTGCAGCAGATGGACCTCGCATCTGTAGGGTTTACTCGGATGCTGAGCTCAACTCTGCATTTTAGGGGCAAAACCAACATTAATTTCAAAGTCTGTCTGGGAGAGATCTGTGCAGAGACTCAGACACGAGCACCTGGAGTGTGTGCGGAAAACTGACTCACACTTCTTCAGGAAATAAGCTCGTGTTTGGACGGTACTTGTCACTTCTCATGATTGCTCAAGGATGCAATGGCAGATGTGGGCAGACTTTACTACTTTATTTACTGTACATACCTTTAATTAGAGGTTTGTTTGTTAAATGCAGATATGAGATGATGTGTATTTATATTTGAGTTGATGTAAGCAAAGATGCACATGGATTAATGGCTGTACTGAATGATAAATGAAATAATGATGCATTTACACTTCAAGACGAGTGCTCAGTGACTGCAACTACATAAACATATCGCATAAGAATATGCATGAATTGTTCATTGTTTGATTATGTTTGCGTTGTGTAAATGTTAACCTGACAATCTGTCATTCTAGAACTCCAATGTATTTGAAAGTTCAGGCCTTATTCTGAATATCCATGGCAACTGAATATTAATCTATATCTGATCGTGGCCAAACTTCAGTGTGCTGTTAGATACAGACAGTCAGAAATGTTAGGTTGCCCTAAACACAATAATGCAAATAAAGTTGATATACAGCACGGCCTACATTTCACAATCTGTGACTATAGTAATATTGCTATGAACATGAATATGAATTAATGAGCTGAATAAATTACTGTGCAGAATTAAAAATATGGTGTCATAAATGACAAAACAAGAGTCTTGAGTTTCTCTAGGAGTCCTAGAACAGAACAGCAGGACAAGAACATGCCGTACACATCCATAGAAAGAACCATCATAAATAAATGTGTAATATCTCAATCTTTGTTCTTCTAGACAGTTTTGAGATTAGATGGCACAGATCAGTCCCTGTTTTCTCTCAAGCCGCATTAATTTTTATAGCTCAATATTTTTCTTGTATGTCAACAATTGTCATATTTGTCTTATTTTTTTTTGAAGGAATTTTTAGAGTGACAGTACAATCTGTTTCAGTTTCAAAAGTCTGTTTAATTATCTTCATGATTTCTGTCTACAGTTTATAACTCACCGTGTGCAATTTTAGCACGACCTAAATTAGGCTAATCACACGACGATTGCGAGACGGCTGCGGTTGGTTTATTTGCAGTATTGTCAGACAGACATTTTAAAGTCAGAATATTTACACAGGGACATGCACAGAAAAGTTTGGTTGCCAAGTCTCTAGCCTGGGTGCTGAATAAATTAAAGATGGGCGCATCTATTTAATCCATAATTGATCGTGTTTGCACTTTAACGTTCCGGCTCCAAGGACTCTCATCAAAATCCACAGAAGAAGAAGAGATACGGTGAGCTTTTGTTACACACTGAACAGCGTTGCTGAAGTTTAGAGCTCTGCACACATACTGTACATACATTCATGAGACATATATTGGATGAGCTACGAGCTTCATTCCATTTCCTGCTTACAGTATCAGCATGTCCTCCTTTGTTTGCATTAGTTATTGCCACATATATATGATACAATATATATGTACAGTATACGTGTGTTCTTGTTTATCTGTCCCACACATCTACATTGTGGGGATCAGCCAGCAGTATTAAAGTAATTATTAAAGAAAAAGTGTATGTCTGTATGTTATGTCAAAACATCCAACAATTTCAGATATGATCCTGGATCATTAATACTGTAAATCTAATGCTTATTTATTTGCTTGTTTGAATAATCTGTTTTGAGTCCAGTATGTTTTAAGAGACACGTACCTGCTTTACCTTCTGAAACCCGATTTCCTTCCAAGTACCTTCTTTATTATCGCTGCCATGGCAACCAAATGCATGGATTACAAGGGCACAATGAGTCGTCTTCTAATCCCCCGTTCTATAATTATCTCTCTGACAAACGCTAGTTTACGTTTCGTCTTAAAGCAAGCGAGCAGTCAGAGAGGAGTGTGCTCTGTGTGAGTCCAGCCTCCTATCTAAAGCCACTGCTGTTTATGGCCTCTGGTTATCTGTTCAACAGTTAGTGCCATCAGCAGATAATTAATACACTGACAACTTAATCATTAATTATGCTGAGCTCCATTAGGGGAGGAAAATGACAGCCGTATTTAGACATGCAACGTTTTTACTGCGGCTGTTAGGCTAATCTGAACGCTTCAAATTCTCCAGGATTTCAGTGACTTGTGACGTGTGTAATAGATATTTCAATAATGGCCAGTGAATTAATAGATGCTTGTTTAGTTAAGGGCTTGAAAGCTTGATGTTTTTTGCCCCATTTCTTAAAGGGATAGTGTTGTTATTTACTAGTGCCATTATGTATGTCAATTCATTTCAGTCCTGTCGGGCTGTGGAAAGGATATATTTTAAGGAATATTTACACTGTTATTTTCTATACAAACACAGCATACTGAATATAGACCAGAAGATGCATTTTAAAAATAGTCTATATAACTCATCTGCTGTAGTGTGTTCTTCTAATGTCAGAAGAAAAGCTTTTGTAGAGCAAAATTTCTCAAAATATGTCATTTGTTTTCTACATTAGACAATATTAGGTTAGTTAATGACTTTTATTGAGGTGTAGTGATCATTTAGAGCTGCAATCTATAACTTTTTTTGGTTAAACTTGGACAAAAAGCAGTTGAATTGGACTTCATACATTTTGGAGTTGCTACATCATGTCTGTAAACAGTAAGAAGCTACTATACTGTATGTTTGGTTGCTGGAATAATGGAGAGTTTGCAGCTTGTTCTTCCAGCAGTTGATTACATTTTAAACTTGTCGTCCATATTAAGATGGACATTAAAATAACTGCAGATCACTTGCAATTTCATGTTTCAAACTGAGATGGCGGTAGAGAGGCAGATGTTACCGATTGCAGCTTTAAATATGTTTCTACATATTTATCTACATATTTTGTGACATCATACAGAAAAATGAGTGAAGGAGCAGACACAGCCTTCAAATACTGTGAAACCTCAGTCGTAGTATTGCTTATCTGCCGTCAAATCTGTGCACAATGATTGAGCCAAGAATCGCAAGTCCAGAGGGAATTAAAGATTCAGGACTTGCCAAGCTCATAACAGCACGTTATACTCCAGCATTCTTGGCTACAGAACCTCTGACTGCAGCAGTTTGGTTGGTGCTGATGCAACAAACGGATCGATACAGAGGCTGTAAGACCAGTGCCTGCCGCTCAGGTCTGGGTCGACCATTAGAACTGAACTCCAAACAGTCAAAGTGCTGTGATACATGTATAAATCTCACAGTGACAGCCGCTGTAAAGCAGCATCTGTTCTTCAGATCTGCCTGTGAAGACTTTTTGTCAAGGTGATTGTTAATTAGATACACAAGTGTGTTTTCAAAGTTCAGCTTTTAAATTGCTTTTTAGTTTAAGTTAAAACATTTTAAATTTGTATATTATTGTATTTATTTAGTTTTTTAAATATTAACAGATACCACCATTTATCTGCAATATTCCCTGTATATATTTCCACTGTAACAAGGATCACAGAAAAGACTAGATTTATGGATAATTAACCTCGATTTTAACTTGATTTTAACTTGATTTTATCATTTTAAGATTTATCATTTACCAGATTTAAACTTTTCATAACTTGCACATTAGGTTTGGCATCAATGAAATGTCTAATACTGTTTTTTTTAACATCTTATCGTATTCTCTCTCACACTGCATGTTTTTTATTTCTCTCTCTTTTTAAAGCTGTTACATTTTCATTTCTTTGTAGGAAGATAAATATCCAATTACTTTGAACCATAATGATTTGACACAACAACAATCAATAAATGTGAGTGTGGAATCCCATTGGAAAATCAGTCTCATCGTTGGGCTGGTATATTCTCCTGCATTCATGTGGCACAGAGAAGATAAGACATCAAGTAAAGCCATTAGCTGCATTTATCATCACACCGCACTGCTTTCCCAAAATGTCCCTCCATTAACCTCCATAAGTAACAGAGAAAGCTGATAGGAGTCATTCTGATCGATCTTCTCGCTGTCTTTTGGGTCACTGGTGTCATCCATGAGCAGAACAAACTGTCATCCTGCTGTGTCACATTGTCTGAAGAAATTACAATGACAGAATATCTGCTAGAGATCCAGTAATCAGTGAAACATTACATTTCTCAGACATGAAAAGCCTTTTCTCTCTGAGAAATGAGACTCAAAGTTAATTGTTTTAATGTAAGATTGCTTTGTAGAAAACGTTTATAACAAAAGAAAAAAAAATTAAACTTAATGTAGCCATTGTATTACTTTAATTGTAGAAGCAGGCAGTTATAAGTAGCCATTTGTAAGTTCATTACCCTAGAAAGTTTAAACGCTTGGCCTATATAAATGTTTCAACTTGGCACTATATAAATATTGCCTCATTTCTTTAAGCACCCCGGCCTGTCCAATACTGCAGCATTGACCCAGCCAATGGCAAGAGTTATCCGGGGCTGTCCTTTGGTCCAAACAATAAAAGTAAGGGGAGGGTTCAGCAAAATGTTATTTTTGCCGTTCTGTCAGTTGGTAATAGTGGCCCAGAAATGACATGTGAGTTAACACAGGTCAAAAACAGTTGAAAGTGAGGCCCTCTACCTGCAAATCACTGAAATGACTACAGATGATTTTAAATGACTGAACGTCTGCAGAGCAGACACATGCTGTTAGTGAATTTATGTATCAGGATGTGGCAGAACTACATGAGCTTGTCACAACATGTGGCTTCAGAGACGTGGCCTAATGGAACGTGAGCGGACTGTAGAAGACACGTGTATTCCTCACTTACATCAAAGACAAGAGCTGAAAAGACACTGAGGGGCAGTTAGAGTCTGTCACCACTGACGCCAAAGTCACGACATAAAGACAACATAAAAATAAAAAACATTCAAAGTCACAAGCCGATTAACGAATAAGAAAAAGCCTAATGGGAGATAATTAGCAACACGTTTGTTGTGTGTTTATTGGCAAATGTCTTATGTCCTGCTGTGAAAACAAATACAAAACATGTAGAAATGGACAGTAATGTTTTAAATCATTGGACTGATTGGGTTTCCATGCACATCTTGTATTGATTCCCATGTGGAAGGTTTTAACATCAAGGCATCAATCATTTGTGAAACTTAAATGAACTGTTTAAGAACATAAACATTAGTTTATTGATTTGCATGCAAGCCCTTAAAACATCTTTATTTGTTGTTTATTAATGATGTAACCACTCTCTGTAAAGTAACCTAGAATAACCGATAGTTACTGAGGTTGGGTTAAAAGGTTTTTCTTCAAAAGGAAGAATATATTTCTGTTAAGGTCTTTGTACGGTACGCTGTGGGTGGTAGAAGCTTTTCTTGTGATCCTGTTGTCTTTCAGCGTTTGTAATGGTCAGGAGAGGCAGCGTGAAACTCATCTGTACAAGTGTAAAAATCCTGCTGCTTCACCTTTAGTACCGTGAGAAAACATGATGCGATTACAGTAAAATGCTGTATTCCATGTTAAGTGTAAGTTGTGGTTTATAGTAAAACAGCAGCATGAAAAGAATTAGTCAATGGTGCGTCACTCTTTGCAAATGAATGTGAACGGATTGTGCAGAAAACACTGTACAATAGCAGAAAATATGTAGAGACTGTAAATACGGTACAGTACAAAACCTGGGTGCAGTCAGATAAGAGCATTGAGATCTTTTCCAGTTTTTGTGCCGTATGCATCAGACGGTTGGTGAACATGCGGTGGGCGTTCTGAGGGCATGTTGTGCCGTCTGAGTCTGAAACTGATTCCATAATGTTTGTGAGTATTGATAGTGATTTACATTTTGTTTGTATGTACAGTATTCTCAACTGAGAACAGCTAGTAACCCACTTCACGTGGAAGTTCATGCTTGATAACATGATATCATCACCTATGAGGCTTTTCACACTTGAAATCATTAACGCAGGGTTATTCTTAACCCCAGCCAACAGGAATCCTTTAGTTTGTTTACTGTTTAGAGATTAAAAATTAGCAGTAAACATTCAAAATTCTATTATTTCAATAGTAAACCCAGGATAAAGTTTGTTCTGAGTGTATTTGTATACTGTTAATGAACATAGATTAGAGATTCTAACCAGTTTGTCTATAACTGGGCCTATAACTGATTGTCTGTTTGTAGCAAATAATACAGTGCTAAACTTACTCTCCAATAGGGTTTCATAGCCTAGGGTTAAAAGCTTGCCTTTAAAATTACAAGTGTAATGTTGTTTTGCCAGGTTTTGAAGCAGATAGCTCAGGGTTAAGCACAGTGTGAAAGTCTTATTAAGAGTGGCCACTGATGTTGACTGTTTGTGCTAAAGCTAATGCTGCTGCAATGTGTTAGTAAAGGCAAGAGATGGCATGAGTGATGAGTTTTGGATGTACACAGGACTTCACTACTCAGAAACCAGGTACATGCTGATCTGGAATCAGTGCTGCAGTGCTGTGGGATCTAACACTGCTGAAAAGATTACAGCAACTGAAAGGAAAAATGGGTGTGATTGTTTCTACTCAGGTGTCATAGGAATAAAACAGATGATAGGTGACAGGTGTGTGTACACTTGAGGGATCCTAATAAGGGAGGGTGTCCAGTGTTACCTAGACAACATGATCATCTGTGGAGCATCACCTTAACTACACGATGCTGACCTGTGTGCTGTGTTAAGTGAGATTAATGAGGTTGAGCTGAACCTCAATAAAGACAAATGTCAGTTCTGTCCAAAGAGATCTATAATAACCAGAGAAAGCTTTCTGTTAGTTTTCCCTCTCATTTAAAAGGCAGAGAAACTTTAAATCTGTCATCTTTGCTCATGGAATCCACAGAGGTTTTTAGCCAATCACTTGAGCTGTTAATGTCATGTGACTAGAGTTGTGTAATGTTTCTTCTCAGTGGCCCGTTATTGGTGAGTTTCTGTCTGATTTGTTTCTAATGCTCTGATTAGCTGTAGTTGAAAAGCAAAGTTCATTTTATTTAGTTGCAGGATGTTGTTTCTCAGAATGACCTTAATCACATAATTAATAACCTTTAGTTTGTTATTAGTTTAGTGATATTTCATCATGTGAGTTGTGTGAGAAAATATGCACTGCTTCAGGCTAATGGATGCGGATGTTTTCAATGTTGTTTGATATGAGCTGACTGGAGATGTTGGTGGTGTTCTGTTGGGTCTGCACTGTGTCATTGATCCCAGCAGAAATAACGATCCAGATACGGCACTGGTCATGACAGTGCTGATGGACCCGTGAGAGCGGACAGCCCCGAGTCCTGAACTAGCCACAGCTAGACCAAATGATCTGAGTTGATGCTTAATGAAACAAGTGAGAAATCCATTAAGTCTCCTGAGCTATGAAAGAGCAACTTATGAGCAGTACAATTGTCCTCTGGGTATGTTGCTTGCACATTCATTTTTGTCAATAATAATAATGCTTTCAGAACCAGAAGGTGTAGTTACAGTATGGCATCTACTAGCAGAGGCTAATGGTTGACGTTTATAGAGTATTTCTATGATGTTATTTCTTCATTCAGAGTGTTTGATCACATGACATTTATGGCTCAAACGATTGGCCCGAAAAGTTCTGTGTGCCCTTAAACAAAGATGACAGATTTTAAATTGGATGCTTTTGTGTTGCCATGCACAAGCTGAACAAACACCACAGGGGTGATTAGAATTACTTTAGCCGGTTATAGACTGTTTTTAGCTGTAAGAAGTTTCAATTTGATGATCAGTGTGAAGGGAACAATCATGCAGACCTGTGGCTCGCTGGAGACGAGTCTGATTGTACTGTTCAGTATAGATCTCTGAGTCTGATTGTACTGTTCAGTATAGATCTCTGAGTCTGATTGTACTGTTCAGTATAGATCTCTGAGTCTGATTGTACTGTTCAGTATAGATCTCTGAGTCTGATTGTACTTTTCAGTATAGATCTCTGAGTCTGATTGTACTTTTCAGTATAGATCTCTGAGTCTGATTGTACTGTTCAGTATAGATCTCTGAGTCTGATTGTACTGTTCAGTATAGATCTCTGAGTCTGATTGTACTGTTCAGTATCTGAGTTCTGGATTTTTACGTCCTGGTACAGACACTGTTTGTGTTCGACTATCGAGTCAATTTCTGTTGTACTGATGTCAGTGTGGCAGCAGAAAATAACTTTTGGGTCGTGTGTCACTTCCATGATGAACTTGCAGTAGATAATAACTCAATTGTCTGTGGATCTCAGACTCATTGTTTCCACATCACCACAAGCCAAGAGACTGTTATTACAATGCCTCAGAGAACTATACTGATCAAATCTGCTGTGGATATTGTATTTGAAGTGTGCTTCAGGCTGACTGTAGCCGTGACGCTTGTGGACAAGGACTGATTTACTCTCAGACATCAGCTTTCTGAAGAGCAGGAAGTGAGTTCTGAAGAGCTGGTAACTGATACTGGAGTGTGTTGAGTGTCATACACGAGAGGGATTAATCATCTGAAGACCCTCAAATGACCAGATCTTGGAAATACCACATACTGACTGTGTCAATTCAAGATTCTGAAAAACTTTTCATGTGTCTCTAAAAAACAACTCTACAATTAGTTACACTTTGAGCAGGCCAACATTTGGAGCTGTGGTGCTCATGAAGGCAAGACAGGTTCGAATCTGGCTTGTGTCCATGCTGCCATAATGTCCATAGTTTTCTGTCCTCTGTGCTGTTGTATAAAAGGCTAGGAAAAGAAATGTAAAAGAAATATTGTTGAGATTTTTGGAGAGAGTAAACAAGAAAAATCTGAGGTGCAGATGTCTTACATATTCAGTAGCTGTCAATCTTTTTATCAGGACACACACAATGATTGTATAATATTTAAGGTCAGAGGTTACTGGTGATTATAGAACACTGTTGTTGGAAGCGATTCCTTTATTTTTAAGATATGTTGTGTATTATTGTTGATAATAACAGTTTGAAACCCCGTCTTTCATCCTGCTGTGTGCTCAGTGTAGGGATGCGACTGTCTGCTGGCAAAATCACAGACGGGTGGAGTTCTGGAAAAACCGTAAATATTCTTCAATTGCGTTCAGTGCTGATAGTGGAGCTGAAGTGATGGACTTCACTGTCAGAGCTCAGCAGGATTTTACTCACTGTGACACACTCGTGTGCTCTGAGCCTGACTGTAAAAGTCACTGGCCTCATCTTTTTTCTAATTAACAGCATTTCCCAGAAGGCTGCATGTTTCTTTGTTCTACTACATCATGCAAATTCAGCTCAAGACCCCAATTCCACAATGTAATCAAATAGACTGCGTGCATCTCATTTAAAATCAAACCCATGAAAAGTGGTCCGGCTGATTTCAGCTGCAGTTTAATCTCAGTTTTCTGTAGGTGACCCCTTACATCTCCGATCTGAGAATAATGGAGTTTATCTGTAGCGGATTGTGGCAGATGTGAAATGGTTTGTGGTGTTACTGGACAGATACAGTAGAGAGTGACAGGAAGTTGGAATTGGAGGAGAGGTGATGAGTCCTGTTTCACTCATGTGAGCGGTACGGTACCAGTACGATAGCAGCAGTATTGTTTATATTTAAATCAAAAATATTTAATTCATTACAATGTTAACCGTATATTAATGTTTACATTTTGAATATTTGTCAGTGACTGATGCAGAAAGGATGTGGCTGAAATGGTTTGAAACTTGCTGTTTTCACTACAGTGCTGGACTCTTATGTTCTCTACTGTGTATCTGCAGTGAGACTCTTTCACTCCATTCGTGAAGCTCAGCAATTAACCCCACACGTCTGACATGACAAGCGAGGGCAGATGAATTCTAAATATGCTGGAGTAAGAATTAATATTAGCATATGGATGTTATGTGGAGAGTAATTATGGCAGATTTCTGTAAGAGATTTTGACCTTTGAATTGTTTCATTCCAGCAGCAGTAACGCACGACACCTTGTGAACATTACTGTAGCTTTCTGAGTAATGCTCTGCTGAGGAATTAAAGATGAAACACGTTCATTGCTTCTGGTGTAGAAATCTGCTTTCCTAAACACTGAATTAGGCTCTATATACATGCTGCATGTGTTTCTCTGTCAAACTGGTTGTTTTGCAGAGCTTTGTATAATTACAGCCCACCAGAGCTGCTATAATACACTCCCCGCTCCGTGAAATGATCCATAAACACTCCATAGTGAAATCTGACTGATTTTCCATTTGATTTGCTCAAATATGTACTCAGCGTGTGTAAAGTAAAAATAAAGGCATGTGTTGTAATCAGAAGGAAACAGTTGATCCGTTTCACTCAATTACGTCCTCTAATAACCTCACATATAAACACAGATTCAACACAGTAATACTGAAAATCAGCCTGTAACAGAGACATGTTACGTGTTAATGTATATTTATTTAACGTACTTTTAAGTCTGTTAATGAAATTAACACGTTACTGCATGTAGTTTGTTTTTAAGGGGAAAAAACTAATAAACAGATGTGTATTCTTCAAGGCAGTCCTCTCCTGGTGATGAGGTTTAACTCGTGGTTGATGTTATGAGTGTTTGACATGACGCAGGTCAGACTCAAACCTGCAACCCCTGCAGGAGCACCACAGATCCAGGATCATGCACCATCACTGCTCTGCTTCGTTCTGTCATGCCGTGTTTTCTTTACTCTGACCGTGCGGTCGAGCTGCGATTTAACATTCAAAATTTAATCACTCTGACATAATTGACCGGATGCTCCTTTAATCTTTAATAATATTTCATCTTTCATGTTTTTTATTCAGTTTAATAATATATCCCACCCATCTTTATTAATACATATGAATGTGATTTAATGAGAATGGCAGCTATTTGATCTTTCATTGTTTCAGAGGGGAGTTTTTTAATGATTTTTAACCTCAGGCATCTTTAAATGAATGGTTCATTATTCTTGACTAATGCGTATTTGGTGTTTGACCCCGCAGTGGATGGGTAGAGAGGTTAATGTGTTGTGAATTGCACTGATGGACCAGAATACACAAAGACAAAAACATGCTAAACTTGCAGGTTAACTGCAGCTCCACTTTGAGCCACAAGCTTCGTCATTTCTGAAATTCTAAATGATCTTAGAAGCCACACAAAAACCTCAGAAGTTGAATGATTCATTAGGTAGCAACAGTTGCTGGTGTGTTATTGTATCTCAATGACCCACAGTAAACAAGCAATAGCTCTTATTCCTGCATGATTAATTAATGCTGTGATCCAACTGCCAGTGCTGTGTGGATGCTGAGTGTTTAATGACATATGACGTCCCACCCTCAACCTAAACCCAAACCATTACTGGAGCTAATGCACCATCATCTGCCTCCTAACCGCTCTCATTACCTGCATGAAGCTTCTGAAAGCTGTTGATGGCTTTTAACTCGTGACTGTCATTTTACCTCCTGAAAGCTGATGTCATCAGATGTCCTGGACTACAGGAACATTTTATTGTTCAGTGCTCAGAGATTTTCACTTTTGGAGACTGAAGTTAGACTTAAGGTGTGTTGCATGAGCTTCAGCTTTGATGTTTTCATGTGTATTTTAAAAATCTTTGGAAATGGTGTGGAATAGATGATAATAATGGAAATAAGGCAATTGTTAAAATGAGATTACGGGAACTTGATCTTGGATATTGTTTGTTTTTCCACCATTTGCCCTGCATCTAATCTAACAAAAACAAGTCAGATGTTAAATTATTTTTTAAAACTATTTATATGTTAATATTTATTATATTTGAATTGTTTTTTATATTATTCATATTTATCTTATGATTTTCTATCCTGTGGGGTAGAAATTCACATTCAACCTGTTAATATGAAAATGAGATTACAGTAGGTTGTTCAGACTAGTTATCAAGCTGATGGTGAGTGTGATTGGTTAGTAGTATTGTGTATTAAACAGAACTGGTGAGGTTTTGTTCTGATATACTGCAGCAGGTTCCTCAAATGCTAATACCTGGAGTATGATGTCATTGTAACAGGAATTGGCCTGTTCTTCAGCCCATATGGAGCTCACAGTATCTCCTCACCACACATTGCAGAAGATGCCATTTCACCTTCAGTTTCACCTTTGGGGACCAGATTGTGCCTCACACTCTTTGCATGTGTTTCAGCTTTACCTTATAATTTAGAATTAGCATAACAGAAAGCACAATAATGGCCGCGTAAAAAACGAATGTCTCTCTAATTTCTTCTGACAGTGCCATATGTGGAGGTGATCCAGGCCACATTAGCAGTGTTCAGATTATACAGCAGTGATCTGCAATAGCAGACAGCAGAACTCTAACTACATGCTAATGTCTCTAATCACCTCACGTTATTCCTGCATCTCATTCAGACACTCACAACAGAAAATGATAGATAGCAGAAGACATGCTGGAGATACACTGAGGTGATGTGCGTTTGATTGATCCATCTGTTGATTTTACTTGGATTGTCATATTTATTTATTAGAGGATTTTATTAAAGTTGCGCCATAGCTTGACAAATGTAACTGAACCTGTTCTGTGCATTTCTGAAGTATAAAACAGAGCACCTTCTAAATTTGTTTAATAAGAAATTAAGTCATTGTTTTGAGTGACATGAGATGGGGAGATGATGATAAAAATCTACCACAGCATCTGTAAAATAATCATGGAATTAAATAGTTTCAGTCTGCCTTTAAAATCAGTTTGGCTGAAGTGATTTTACATTGTTTATTGTCCTCTGGAAAATATGTATTCAGCTAAATAAGTCAGTTTAGCAGGCGGTCCGCCGCTTCTAGCCTTGTAATCAGATTCAGAACACACAGCTGTGTGCTGCGAGTAATTCTCACACCAAACAAACTCTGGCCTTCAGACACCTCAAGAAGACACCGTCTTGTTTCAGTAACTACAGGAAACTTGTCTGTATACTTTATTGACTTCAGTGGGAATCATTGAAAAGATTATCCCTAATCAAAATGCACAAGATCTGCAGGACATAATTCCCTCAATTAGTTTGTAAGAAGTTCTTTGTGGCAAGTTTTTATGCCTCATCCCTTGTGCCAAAGCATAACAGCATAAAAATACTCATTAGGCAAAGCTGTTTTGAGCGTTAAACTGATCTCTTTGAAATCAGATGAAAGAGCCCATATTTCCATATGAATCTTCAGTTAATACTGTAGTGTGCTGAGAAGAAAATACGAGAGCATTGTGTTCCTGGCGTCTTAGAGGAAACAGCGGATTGAGACTTCGTACAGCGGACGGATTCCAATTGAGGTAATGACACGTATGAGTTCCACATTTAAAAAGGGCAGAGTGCCTCGGAGAGCTCCAAGCTCATTTTCATGGTTTTTGTGTCGTCACCTTGCGCAGCACAAATGTCAAAATGAATTCTGAAGGAGGCCTAATTACAGCCGAGTGGAGGGTGTTTGCAAAATCAGTAAAGTGTGAGATGTGCTTTCACTCTGTGTCAGTCTCTCGCTCTCTCTC
>JAZGTK010012892.1:0-11721 GCA_036877625.1 Ambastaia sidthimunki | reverse complement strand
CAAGTTTCTCAGGTTTATTATCATTCTGCAGTTACTGATGCTAATATAAGTGAATTGAATTGAGAAATTGTCCACATCATGTTTCATCTTAAAATCTAAAGAATAAGATTCACAGTTTCAACGGTACCCATTGTTAACAGTTTTTTTATTTTTGTTGTCATGGTAATTAAAATATTTTCCATCCAAAAATGTGCCCAAAAATATTATTAGTGAAACAAAGGAGGTTCTACATAAAATCAGTACATCAGTAATATGAATTCTCTTTTATATTGTTTGGGGCTTTTTTGTTGCTATGTTTTGGTGGTCTGATGTTTTCTCCTGAGCTCTTGTTCTGATGTTTGAGCACATACCTGTCTGCAGGGTGACACTTTCACTGTCTGAGCTGTTGCATCTCAGGTTTGTTGCTAGGACGTAAACGTTATATGTCTCCCCACATCTCAGGTCCTGGAACTCACACTCGGTTCCCATGGCAACACAGGTGTACACCGTGCCATTCGAGTGTGTTGCAACGCCAACGTAGAAAACGGCACCATTGCTGGCGAGCCATGAGAGAGTGGCAGAGTTTGGACTACAGGTGTCCACAGCGGATACGTTCTGAGGTGCACAGGGAACTGCGGAGAGAGATAAAGACGGACAGTGAGACACAGGAAGAGGAGAACTTGTAAAAGTACTGTGGTATACAGGTATATTTAAAAAAAAACTGGTGTTTAAAAACAGTAGCACATGTCAACAAAACAAATTACTGTTGTATCATGTCCAAAGTATTATGGTAGTACAAATGTGTGTTCTGTATGTAAAATAGGCCCCTTACAAACAAATACAGTTGTGGTAACATCAGATTACAAATGACCCCTGTGGTTAATCATATATCATTGTATATTTACATGGTAATCAAGATATTTGAATACAATGAAGTTATCATGGTGCATGTCAAGAACATGATTTTTTATCACTCACCTGTGTCTGCCACCTCTCCAAGCACCGGGCCGGTGGTACAGTATTCATTCTTGGCAATAATCCACACACTCAAGCTCTCTCCACAATCCAGATCTCTCAGCATGCAGGTGTTGTTGTGAGAGGAACAGTTGTAGAAATCTTTACGGTTACCGCGGGCCTCCACCACGTATGTCTGGCCTCCTTCCACCAGATCCCAGCTTGCAAAAGCTGTGCCAGTGCTACAGTCTGAGGTCGTCTGGACGTTCTGAGGCAAACATGGGGCTACAGGGGACATATGGGACAGAGATGAGCAAATAAATGTAAGAATAATAAACTTTAACCTACTTTAATCCTCGATTAAAATCATAAATCCTTAACTAGAATCTTGAGTTTTTTAATGAGTACTCAGTTGTGCTGATTTGAATGTTGTTAAGAACTGACCTGTGCTGATGACCACCGGGTCTGTCATTCCACTATTGCAGCTTTCTTCATTAGAGTAGATGGAGCTGACTGTGAAGTTGTAGGTCTTTCCACAGACCATGTTGGTGAAGTAACAGGAGGTGTCCAAGGTGACACATGGTGTCATCTCCCCGCTGGAGTCCACGGCCGTGGCCATGTAATGAGCCGTGTTGTTGGTGGCGTTCCAGGAGAATATGATGACGTTAGTGGAACACTCACGGTACACATCCGGGTATTTAGGTGGGCAGGGAGCTGTGTGTGTGCGTGTGTGTGTGTGCATGTGTGTGTGTGCGTGTGTTTGAGAGATGGTGGATTGGAAAAATACAGAAAAAAAAAACAAGATGAATTTTGTCATTTGCTAATAAAATATCTCCTGCCACTAATGTCATTCTAATCCCACAGTTTCTTTTAACAACTATAGATACACTTTTTCATTAAAAGAGTTATTTTATCATAAGGGCTGATTTCCTTTAAAAAGTGGGAAATAAACACTATAATTGTATAAAGTAACCCATGTGACGTATGTGTGCTGTCTTTCAAGTTTTCTGAAGTTATCAAAGATTATAGAATGAACAAGATGCCACACTTCTGTTACTATGATTAGAAGAAAGTGCAACAGTAACAATTCTCTGTACAGAGTGTTGTGAGAGACTCCACATGTGCAGAACCTGAAGAGTATTTATTTACAATTTAAGATTAAAAACAAAAGTCATGGTTTAGTTGATGTCAAACTGAGTTTGAGTTGAAAGTTGAGGTAAGCAGGAGGACATCTTCACCTGTCTCAAAGGTGTGGGTGGCGTCTGAGGTGCTTTGGCAGTCAGCGATGGCTGTGATTCTCACAGTGTATTGTTCTCCGCAGGACAGTGAGGTGATCTCACAGGTGATGCTGGTGGACGTGCAGTTTAGTGACCTGCCTTGACCGTCTGTAGCCGTCGCCCGGTACGACGTGGCACCAAATACTGCCCCCCAACTCACATATGCAGAAGATCTAATGCAGCTGTACTCTGCTGAGATGACTGTAACCTGTGGAATGGCTGAAAGGAAGCAGAAGTAACATATCAGGTTAGTTCTGGTTTAGCTCAGATGCTGAAGGCTGGTCAAACATCACAGGCTGTTTTTACTGTTTTTAAAGCAGTGTATTTGTATGATGTGATTGTAAGGGGTTGTTTTGCTTGATGTGGGTGTGGCTTACTAGGGGTTGTGTAGGTGAAGTTTGAGGGCTCTCCCGGCTCGAGGAACATGTTGATGGACGAGACCCCCACTGTGTATGTTGTACACGGAACAAGATTTGGGATGTCCAGGAAGAGAGTAGAGGTATTCCAACTGACAGGAGCGATTCCTGGCTTGTTATTGGCCGTGACTGTAACCTGGTAGCGCAGGACATTCTGAAGGCTCTGCCAGGAAACGTGAGCGTTACTCTGGCTCGATCTGACCACCGTCACTCCACCTGGTGGCTGGACCACTGCAGAACAGAGACATTATTCTGATGAACATTGTGATTACCGGCACTCTTAAATAACACTTTCTAAAAGCTTCTTTAGCTTCTTCTGGACAGAACGCTAACAAACATAAATGTAAATAAACTGGGAAAAAACAGACTTACACGTTCTAATGGTTTTAACAAGACTCTTGGCTCCAAGGCCTGCAGCATTAGAGGAAAACACGTAACAGTTGTATGCTGTGGAGGGCTGGAGGTTGTTCATCTGTCCATATAAAGTGGAGAAGTTCTGTTCATGATGTTCAGAGTTTAATGCACCGTCCACCCCCAGTATGTAATTATCAGCTCCAGTTGCATTGGACCATTCAAACCTGATGGAGGTGCTGGAAATGGCCTTGGACAGTGTTATCTGAGAGGTGGCAGGAACTGTTTCAAAAATAAAATAGGGAAACAAACAGATTTAGTTTTTGTTTTTGTCTTAACAGTTATTCATATTATAAAATAGATTCTAAAAGTTAAACTCATTTTTAAAGCTGTAATCTGTAATGTTTGCCTCTCAATCTTTTTGAAACATAAACTGCAGGTTACTGTACTTACTTTTCTTTACAGGTGTTGAAGCCAAACTGACATTTCCCAGGAAATCAGACCCACAACTCAAATTATAAATCATTTTTATAAATTTATTGTTGCAAATCGGGCTACGGTAAGAAGACATTTTTAAACCCTGATCTGTTCTGTACTTGCTCACTGATTTTTCAACTGATTTTTCTTTTTTTTTTTTACCAAAACAGTTACTGATTTCATGAGTCCACAACCGTCTCTAATTGAATAATTACCCAGGAATGAAATTAATGACGTTTGCTGCATGCAACAGATAGTTAGAAAACTCACCGGTCTGTGCTGTTTGTGTATCGATACACATCACATAATAAAACTGGAAAGCTTGTAATTTGACGTGATAAATATGTCCTGGTCTTAAACCCTGGACCAGTTTCTCTGTGTAGGATGCAGACAGCGGGACCAAAACTGGTGCTATGGTGGTCGAATTCACAACCCTGACATCCAGTAAATAATTTGTGGCTGTTGGAATACTGATCCATTTGACAAGCAGAGATGATGCGGCAGTCGATGAAACTGATGTGATGTTACAGTCTGGTGGACAAATCAAACACATATTTGTAAGTCACTTCATTTATTTTTTATTTTTAAAAAGCTTTGAATTGTTTTGCATTATTCTGTAAGTTAAACTTTGATGTCACTTTATACTGTAAAATAATTTTAATAAAATAAAAACATTTAATAAAAACATTCTTACCTCCAGCCGCTTCCTTCACCTTAAAACAAAGTAGAAATATTACAGTTTAATCAAATAAAATGGAAATGAAACCTCAATTAAACTTTCAGTGATATTAATAAATGAATACCTGTGTGAGTGACACCAGCGTTACACAGAACCACAATGTTGCTGAAACACACATGTCTGGTTTGATGCTCAGGGTACACACAGGCTCTGCATTACACTCTTCAGTTCTGAAATCTGGATTCTGTGCTGCTGGGATGCAGCTATACCTGCTGTGTGGGAACCAATCAGTTCATCCAAAATGAGGACAGGTGGATGCCTCTGGGCCGAAGACATCATAAGTTTTTTGTGTGTTTGTGTGTGTGCGTGTGTGTTTGGGGCTAAGGTGTGGTGTGAGGGTCTTAAGGTCTTTTTAAAGACCTGCTAAGAACACAAGCTGTAAAAACAGAGTTCTAGTCAGTATGATCACCCTTATATTTTATTAGTTTTCTAATATTTTAAAACTACTATATGTATACCCTTAAATGCGTGTTTGCTTGTTTTTTGAGAGGGAAATGACATTGGATATGCTGCTTAAGTCATTAGGTTTCAGGAATACAGGATTAGGATAATGGAAAGAGTGAAATTCCCTTCTTTTACAAAAGCTGTCTTGCCTTAAGCATACTGGTGTAACTTTAAGAGAAAGATTAGATTACTGCATTTCAAACACATATTTTACCCTCTGATTATATTTTATTCCAGGTTTAATGCTTTCTCACTATGAGTTTTGGAAAGTTACTTAAATCTGTTTAAATTGGACTTGATTGTTGTGTTAATTAATAACTTAAACATGTTTAAAATGATCATTCATTCACAGGAAATATGAAGATATTACACATGATATATATGAAGAGGAAGTTTTACTGTAAGGTATTTACCAACGAGAATACTAAACTGATATATATATTATAAATGTATATATTCATATATGTATTTATTAAATGTAAAAAGAAACATTTACTGCTCAGTTATGTAGTATGACTTGATTGTTTGAATGAATTTTATTG
Source organism: Ambastaia sidthimunki (assembly GCA_036877625.1). Lineage (NCBI taxonomy): Eukaryota > Metazoa > Chordata > Actinopteri > Cypriniformes > Botiidae > Ambastaia > Ambastaia sidthimunki. The sequence goes on along the minus strand of JAZGTK010012892.1, from coordinate 6,542 downwards.
AAAATTAAAACATTTGTTGAAATGTTTGATTAAACGTGTAATGAAACATCTGACATGTTATTAATAACAGAACACTTTCTCTGCAGTGATTGTATCAGTAGCTATGAACAGCAGTTTCTCATCATACACTGGAACCTGTTTTGGTTCCATTAAGAACCTCTAACATCCAGAACCTTTCTGTTTCACAAAAGTGTTTTTTTTGTAGTGGAAAAGAAGTTCTTTAGACTATAGAAATGGTTCTGAGAGAACATACACTGAGTTAAACAGCTCATTTATCATCTTGTCATAGAATCTGTTCCGTTGGTTCTAAATCTTCTTTGACTTCCTGTTTGAAAGTGGGCTTTAAATCTAGAACCAGGATGCAGCCTCGTCAATTCATGAAGCGTGAGATTTTCCCAAGCTGCATTGTGACTGATGTTCCCTCTCCTAAAATCTGTCACTGCGTCTATGTGTGCCGTGACTTTAAAGACGAGCATAATGAGGGAGTAACTGATGAGTCTCACAGCAAGAGTTTGTAAGGGAAAGAGAATCGGAGAAGCTGCGTCTTCAGTTCAGATGATGAAACACACACCGTTCCAGTGTCCAGCTGGCTTTGATGCTTTTGTATGGTAAGTAAATGGCCAGTGTTATAATGCTTTACTTCTGCTGCTCTTACACAGGAAAGATTCCCATAAACACTGAAAGATTCATTCACACTGACTCCAACCACCGAATTATATCAAAGCAGGAATTACATTCAAAATCAAACAGGAAACACATTTCCAAATGTCCATCCTTTAATTACTCTAATGTAATTCCAAACTTGTATAACTTTATCTTCTGTGGATCACAAAAGAAGATATTTTGAGAAATGTCTCAGTGGTTTTGTGTCATTCAATGGAGGTCACTGTTGTTTGATTACCAGACTAAAATATCTTGTTTGGTGCTCCACAGAAGAATGAAAGTCATACAGGTGTGGAATGACAGGAGGGCGAGAAAATGATGGAAATATTTTCAATTTGGGGTGAACTGTGTGTATGACTTCAATCTAACCAAAGCTGAACATACACAAAGATTTAACTTTGCATCTAAATTACACTTTTAATTTGGACAAATTTATGATACATCCCAGAGGAAACTGGATTGCTCTGATATTTCACAGCTCAGGAATTTTGAGTTCTCAGTTGTGGTCAAAGTAATTTTTGCTTTAACCCTAACATTAAAATTGAGACGTTCATCAGGTATTTGTTGGTCAGCTGGGAATGTTCAGCTGGGAATGTTCAGCTGGGAATGCTCAGGCCATGTGTTTAATTCAGGAAACAAATGAACTCATACTTAGTTTTTACTGTAAGTTGGATCTTTTTTTCTGTTTTTTCTTACATCTTGTTATCTTTTGCTTCAGTGTATTTACTGTAAAGCAGCCTTTTTGAAAAAAGGAACATTTTGACAATAGCTGTAGAAATGAAATGAAGTTGCTTTGGGAAAACAGTGTGGCTTTATCTAGATGTATTAATAACATATTCACTAGATGTTATTATATATAGTGTTTATATGTGTGAATGAAGGGTTACATAAGAACACGTGCTGAGGATCCTATAGTCTGATGATGTGATAATACAGCTCGCCCTCCCCTCTCTCTCTCTCTCTCTCTCTCTCTCTCTCTTTCATACTGAACTTATTTTAGCTCTTTCCTCTGTTCTCATTCCTTTTTTTCAGATTTTTTACAGGTAATCTAAAAATATAATGGAAGAAAACAATCTAAAATCAGTTCACTCATGTTTTTCTCACTAATGTTAACAAATGGAACCTCATTGTAAGTGTTTCCATTATAATTTGATGATTAAATTTTACTGTACAAATACTGCAGTTGACTTTTTATGAAGTTTCATTTGAAATGCATTCATGAACAGAGATCAGATACTTTTAAAAGAGATGATGTTTTGTGTTAAACTGATAAATGTGTTATGCGTGTATTGAGAGAGGAGACTGTATGTCTTTTAAAACACTGCAGGCAAACGTAAGCTAGAGGTGAGTGTTAGCTCTCAATAAACGAATCAACAGCTGCCTCATCATCTAATACAAACCTTTAAAATCTTTACAAGAAAACAGAGTGTGTGTGTTCAAGAAATAAATATTCTCAGTAGTTTATGCTTCATGCTGTTTATTTCAAATGCTAAAGATTGTTTGTATGTATTTGCAGTATAAGTTTTTAGACTGTATCATCCAAAGGGCAGATATGACCTGCGGCAGTTGCTAATGAAACCTGCACGCTTCAGTTTACAGAGATCCGCCCTGTACACACACATCCAGTCCTCTGGAGGCTTTACACTTGGGGAAATTCCTATAAATGCTTCAATTCATTTCAATCATTAGGGTCTGTTTCTTATCGCTCTTCAACTTGACATTAATTGTTCAGAATGTGTAACTTCAACATTGAACAAACAAACTTATTCTCCTTTTTTTTGGTTATACATAAAATGTGGGCTTACTAGCATGCATTGACATTTACAGTATAAATCAAAACATTAAAACGTGTGAATATTAAATCCATGAGACAGTTAAAATGTATATTTTCTCATCTTTAAAGGTACATTTCAGGTTTCATTATTTCTGCTTTTGGCGGACAGTATATAAAAGCGGGCGGTACATAAACTCTTGTTGCTGATGCTGATGTCATAGCTTGATCTTCTTTCAGCTGTGCCCTTTAACACAAGACAAAGACACGTCAGTGAACAGACACTGAACTGTGTCTTCACATGACCTCAGCACTGCTCACCAAATCAAGAACAACATCTCAAGAACCTCCTTCAGCTCATTATTCTGTTGTCTTACACCAGAATTACTTCCTTTATTCATCTTTCAAGGTGATCTCATATAGATCTGTAGGTATTTTTACATTCAGAACACAATAAAGTCACATAATAAAGAGAAAATTAAAGATTAGATGAGAAACATTTTGAAAATTAAAATTAACCTTTATATTTTAAAATAAATGTGTTATGTGTACATCTCCCAACACAACACATGCAACACGTTCTTTTGAAACGGCTGTATTTCTGACATCTGAGAGTTTAATGTGCCCCATATTGGACCTGAAAGCCAGCAGGTCCAAATCATAAGCAGGTGTTACTTCTTATTACCCATGCAGAGAGGTTAGCCAATCATAACGCAGGCTTTAATGAGAGCCAATCACAACACAGGCTTTAAGATAAAAGACTTCTAGGGGTCAAAGTGAGAGAGTGGAAATTGGTCAAGCATGTTCTTTTTTCAATTCTGTTTTAATTTCAAACATCTTTTTATCACATTTGTGGCTCATACAGTAAATGTAAAGACATTTCACTTCATTCAAGCATGTTCTGACCAAAAGTATATTGTCACAGCAATAAATTATTGTGAGGTGACCACAAGGTCACATGACACCGTTTATGTAACGTGGACACAAAGGCCTCAAACACGCTGTCCTGAAGTAACAGTAATTTAAGTGTCAAAGCTCAGTAATAACAGTAACTGTAAACATTTCTCTCTTTTATTGACACTCACTCACTCAGGAGAGTTTTAGTCCACACTCCTCCTGCCTCGATAGATCACTGCACAGAGACAGAGAGATGATGTCACAGGAAGCTTATAAAATAGCAATGATTTTTAAATGCAAAGTTTTAGATCAAACTCTTATACAAACCTATTCCCAAACTGTTTCCAGAGCAGGAAACTGAAAAAAATACATGTTCAAATTATTATTCAGATTAATGTCTTCTGTAAATTAAACAGAAATGCTATAAAAGTAACAGCTCATTAGTTTAAATTTTTCTATATATTTGTTCAAACTGTTTGTCAGTGATATGCAGGTAGACACGCTAGATGTGACATGTTGTAGCTATGAATGTTATAGAAACATTAAAACCTAAAATGAAAACTACTTTTATTTATTTTTATTACAATTTTATTTTACTGTATTAATTTGCTATTTTATTTTACTATAATATTAGTAATATTCTTCTCAATATAAATTATGTTTCTCACGCATTAAACACTCAAATCGCATGTATAATCTTAAGAGAATAAACTCTGTACCTGAGTAAAGTCTCCTGGGACAGAACGTGACCTTTGACCCGTCCGGCATTAAGGGAGCGACCACAACTGTGTACACCTCCCCACACAAGATCTCCGAAACGTCACATGAGTTAACCCCTTGTGTGGTGCTGCAGGTGTAGTTGGATCTGGTACCGTACAGGTCGGCCGTGTAGCTGTACAGTCCGGGAGAAGAGCGCCAGTACACACGCAGAGTGTTGTTTGACATCCGGTACAGTCTGACACTGGAGGGACAACAACCGCCTGAGAGAAAACAGACAACGAGAGGAAACAGAAGGTATGGAAATGATGTAGACGTGGTCCAAAACTAACTCCACACGTGACAAATGCAAATACATGATGCAAAAAACAGAACAGAACAAGGAAAATAATGATTATGTGCAAACTATTTTCATAATAAGTAGATAAATTGTTCTCCCAAATGTATATTATTATAAATGTATATTTTATATATCAGTATAATGTGTAATGTTTTGTTTTACACTGTCCTTAATCGTCATCAGAAAGTATTACAATATAAAATGTTATTGTCCTACAAAACAAGATGATGTCGGGACCTGGACATGTTTTTATGAATTTCACCAGTGAAACTTATTTATGCCCACAACACAAAACTAGAGTGTAGAACCGTATCAGTAGAACCGTATCAGCAGAACCGTATCAGTACAACCGTATCAGTAGAACCGTGTCAGTAGAACCGTATCAGTAGAACTGTATCAGTAGAACCGTATCAGTTGTGGCCTGCRGTGGTCAGGACTCAGTCCTGTATCTCAGCTTCATGCAAAAGAAACATTTGGCTTGGACTTCAGGTCACATGATTTACTGTATCAAGGGTCTGTATCAGATGGCTTATATTGTTAATTTTAATAAAAGCTCTTCATAAGCGAGAAGGTCATGAGAACGTTATAAGGAAGCGTTCGGGTGGGACAGAACTAAACATTTTCAATATGACATAAAACGTGATATCACGCAATGTTATTTGACTGGATGCTGTAACAACATCAACTTCTGAAGAAAGAAACTGATGTCATTGATCTCTTTGTTGTTTTAATCTCTGCTGTCACAACAGCTCACGGCATCACAGAGACACGATATGTGTGAGCCTGCCTGTGAAACCCAGCTGAGGTCAACTGTGATTTACTGTCTACATAAAATCTCCCTACATAAAGAACATTCTGTGAAAATATCATCTTGATATCTTTATTACTGACTGAGATCATGTCAAAGACTGAAATCAGAGTGAAATTTAAGATGGAAATCAAACTGTGATGCTCATTATCAACATCATTATGAGACTTCAGGCTGGACTTCACAGACAGGGTCATATATTGGCCTAAACTGACACATGTCGCTAATGTAAGTAATGTTTTCATGTGCCACTCAATGATTCTGAACAGACTCTGAAAAACTGAAAGAGAGGTTTTGTTGGTCCCAATGTAACTTTTGGATCCCCAAAGTTGGAACCAACTTTATTTGGGTTTTGTAAGTTAAAAAGTTTGAGATTGTTATGAGATGCTAATATTACACAGAACAGTGGCCCTTAAATGATTGTACATTTAAGACACGCACATGATATAAAACATCTGATTGACACGCAGAAGATGCGTCTACAGTGTCTATATACTTTTTATGGTCACTGTATTGTATTGAATGTATGAGCCATGACCCCTAACCTGATGTTTAACTCTTCCTCCAAGAGGGAGGTGTATCGTTCAATGAATAATGATGCAAATGTAAGAAAAGTAACTCACTTGAGGAGAAACCATTGTAACTGCACTGTGATTTAAGTCCAGTGATGCTGATGGCCTCCAGCGTCACGCTGTAGTTGGTACTGCATGTGATGCAGCCCATGAGGCAGTGAGTTTCCATGGTGTGGCATTTGGCGTGACCTCTGGATGATGTTAAGGAGGTGATGTAAGAATGTGCCCCTGTGGCGGCTGACCAGACCACATTGGTCATGGCCTGAGTCATCTGCTCAACGCTCAGGGTGTCTGGACAACAGGGTCCTAAAGAGAGAGAGTTATGCACTTCATAACTGTGTGGTGAAAAGGTGATATTGTGGTAGCCCTGTTCTCAACATCATCTCTAGATGCTGGTGAACACTTGACCTGTTTCCAGAGGAAAGGAGTAGCTGGGAAGACTCTCCCCGGCCGCGCTGACGGCAGAAGCGCTGATTTCATATGTGGCTCCGCAGGTCAGGTTGCTGATGGAACAGGAAGTGCCGGTGGATGAGCAGGAGAGCGAGTCGGAGTTGCTCACAGCCATTACAGTGTAGTTAGCCTGAGCGTTTGCAGAGCTCCACGACACCAGCACTGTTGAAGAGTTCACCTGTGTCACGTTCTGGATCTCAGGAGAGCAGGGAGCTGAGAGAGAGAGAGAGAGAGAGAGAGTTTATTTTAGGGGTGAATAATGCAGTGGTATTTTCATTGTGTTTGGTGACACATGGTAACTCATCAATATTTGTGCAGTTGTGT
>JAZGTK010012891.1:0-14649 GCA_036877625.1 Ambastaia sidthimunki | reverse complement strand
AACCCTGACTTTCAGCGCTTTAAAACAACATATTTCTGCTCCTTTCCACTGAGAGAGTTCAGACTCTGGCTCGGCCCCGTTTGCTGTTTTGCATTCCTCGTGATATCATCATATTGCACTTGATCTATGGAATGTGTTGATAAGCTAGGGTTCATTTATCAAAATTGAGGTAATCGTGTTTGATCTGATGCATAGACAGCTTTTGCTGTTAATTTGACTCAGGGGCCCGTTCAGAAACCAGCCTGGCACTCAGATGATGGGCAGCCTGGACGTACTCCAGCTGAGAAGTGTAGGAGCGTTGGCCCATCAGCTCTGCTCTTGTTCCAAGACCGTTCAGTCACAATAGAGAATCTCATATTACTGCATCAGAACCATTACGGTACAAAAAACCCAATCAAGCTAATGTATAGCAGCGCTCTTCTGTGCATTTCAAAGCAAGCAGCGTGTTCATGTATTTTACTGAGCCCAAAAGGGCCCATATGTGCATGATACCAGTCCAAGCATATCAGAATAATATTTCTGCATTTACATTTAGTAATTTAGCAGAGTGTATTTTAAGAGTACACCAGAAGAGTCAGAAAAAAGCTTGGACGCGCATTATGGTCACTGTGGTCTTAAACATGCGTTTCATAACGGACTGAAGTGCTGATTATACTTTACATAATACATTGTTTCATGCTTTTGGGGGAAAAGGGTCTTGAAAAGACATTTTCTGCTTTCATTAAGGTTACAGTTTGCCTTTTCAGAGGTAAATATAGCAGTATATCCTATGAGAATTTGTATGTATTCTGACAAAGTTTATTTCTGTTTGCATACAAACCAAGACAAATAATATCAACATATTGACTGGATGAAGATCACCAAATGTAGCACAATGTTGTCTGAGCTTCTCTCTTACTGCAGTTTTGGAATAAATTAATACGATAACATTTGCCTGCCTGTGAGATTTTCGTTTAATAGGTTTTCCTTTTTCTCGTAGCATAACAACCTTTTGCACTCCTGTTTGTTATGTTTTGTAATCGTCATATTTCTATGTTATCGTTTCTGGTTGTGTCTAAGTGTTTGGACTCCCAATTTCATTGTATCTGTTCATCTAACAAAACAGAACACTATTATACAAATACATTTCTTGAAACTACAAACATAAAAACTTTCATTATTGGTACCCTTACAAAAATATAACGTCCCAACAAACGCCTGTTGGGGAAAATTGCCTCAAATTTACCTCAATTCTGCAAGTTTCCCCAAAATAAGCAGTTTTTGCAAACAAAATAGTTTGATACATTTTGTCATAGGTTGGCAAAATGTTAAAGCTGGACCACCAAACAAACAAAGGCAGTTTCAAACCTGGCCCATGACAATTTCTCTCCCTGCCGTTTTATTCTTTCAAGACCATAAAACTTTGCCAAATCTCCCACATGAGGCAGCTTTATTCTGCCATTCACAAACTGCGTGTGTGTCTTTGTAAACGAAACAGTTTTCGTGTCTGAATATTTGCATCATAACTCCAGCGTCAGTCATGAATCATAAAACAAACTGTGAGGGGCTGGTAACAGAACGGAAAATGATGGCGAACATTAATCAGCACGAAAAGTATGAAAAGATTGAAGTTTATTCACTGGCGAGTGCCACACCGCACATTTTTATTCTTAAAAGCTTCACTCATCCAGTTGTAAAATACAGAACAGCAAATACAGAATGTAAAATACAGCACACAGACACATGCAATAATAAATCAAAAATGCTGACTGAAAAGCGCTTGAGAGTGAAGGCCTGTCTCACACGCATTTGTCAGTCTGCATGTCTGATCGTATAATACATGAGTCTCGTGTTCTGCTTGCTTAACATGTTCTGTGTCACTCATCTTGCTAAGTTAGCATTTTAGAAATGCAGAGAAAGGGGACGTGATCTTTAAGAATGAGAGAGAAAAACATGACGGGCTGCTGTTTTAATGTATATTAACACCAAAGCAAATATTCACTGCCAAAACAAAACAAAACATAATGCAACCTTTTATTTTAAAGATAAATATGTACAATGGTTCTGTATTGGTTGTTGATATTGTAGATCTACAAAGCACAAAGGAAAGCCACACAGAAAATAACAAGTAAAGCTATGAGAAGCTATTGCTTACAAAAATGATGTTTTCTTATATTTTAATGCCATATTCAGCACATTTGTATTGCACCAGCTTTACTGTTATTTTTAATAGTATACCGCCATCATACCACATATCTCACATATATAATGTGTAAAGTTTGTATCTTACTTAAATTATTATTTTTTTAACCAAAGAAAGAAAAATTATCTTCTGTTCTGTCTAGGGACTTTTTCCTGAGATTACTCTCGATTATTCTCTCTTTCTGTAATTAGGCTTCAAGAAGCTATTATAGGTCCTAGTCTATTTCAGACAATGACAATTAATGTAACCAGTTCATATAATTATGACAAAGCATAACTCAGCTGGCAGCGGGTTCATAGGTTTGATTTCCAGGGCACACACACTAAAAACTGCTCCTCACTGAGTGCCGACCCTTAGCCTTCATTACTGTAAGATCATCAAGACAACACAATCACAGACTAGAGGCAGCATGTTATACGAGTGCGTTTGTGTTGTGTAGCTGATGAGTGGATTTCTGGAACAAAATGTCATACAGGACGATTATAAGACTAATCCACACAATCATCTCACACACTCATGAAACATTAACTACGCATGTAGCCACCCAGCTAACAGGAAACATTTACAGAAGCTAATGTTCTCTAAAACTTCTCTCAAAAAGCATTCTTGCGGTAACGTTAGTAGAATGCTTTTTAATGCTATATTATATATCAAAAACAATCTTAAACTGTATATGGAACGTTTTAAAAATGTTACATTTATAAAATTATTGAATTATGTTCTAATAATTAAGCGATAATGTTAATACAATGTGTAAAAAACTGGATGTTTTGAAAGTTCCTAAAACACTTAAAATAACATTAACGCTTCAGTTACTTAGTGGAAACATTAAGAAAACATTCTTACAACTTAAAACAGCTGTAGATGAAAAAAGACGGAGAGCAGTACAAACCTAAAAGTGTAAACGGATTCAATTCAATCGCTCAGGCCGCGTGTCACTTTATTCCCCAAGCAGATGTCTGCAAACAAACATTTCAGAGCCCTGCAATTCACGGGTGTCTCTTTTCACCAAGCCAATTTGCGAACCGGTGCAAATTACAGCACTAACACCTTCAAAAAGCCAATATGTTCTTAAAGATGCTACAGTTTTATCTCCTGCTGCTGGACTTAACGTTGGTGTTCTGCTGGGAACGCGTCCGCCTATACTGAACGCTGCTATTTGTTTTTCACTCATCTCAATGGGGCCTCTGTGGAATTAATATCTAGCTGATGCTAATTAATAAGAAAATGCTTAAGTGGTGGCGAGCAAATAGCCCAGAGCAACACAGCTGGTCTGAATTTTCTTTATTTCAAGAAAATTTAATTACTTTTTTCTCCAAGGGAACAATTAACAATGTAGACAACTCCACCTCCAGACTACACTTTGAAATTCTTTTAACATATTCATGTTACCTAATCAAATTCATTTAACAGCTGCTGTTAAAAACTCTTAGACAGAGTTATCATGAGTGTGACTGATATATAATTTAAAAACAATCTTCTTTTAGGAGTCAATTTGAGGCCATCAAAACACACTGTACATTTTTACGAAAACCGACTTCAACCAACTCTTTGTACGTTTCCGTAATGTTTCCATTAAATAGCAATAACGTAAAAAATGTAGCAATAACTGTTCAAAACATCAGGTTTTTAAGCATTGTATTAACATTATTGCTTGAGTATAAGATTCTTATTCAAACTGATTCATTCAAACATTTTTTTAAAACGTTCCAATAACAATTTAAAAATAACATTGATATATAACCTCCAAAGTAAGTTCTACTAATCTTACTACAAGAACATTTTTAAAGAACTGAGAGAACCTTTTGAAAACGTTAGCCAACATTCTGAAAATGTGGAACAAAACACAACCAGTAGAATGTGATTTCTGCAGTGTAGATCAGCGACATTTAATCACAGCTTTACACCTGAGGTCTCCGTCACATGTGATGAACGCTCTAAAGTTGAAACTTGAAAGAGCTCAGCTTGAAAAAGTCGAAACTTTTGACACTTGATAAAATAAAACCCTTTTAATTTAGAGTTTGCATGAAGAAAGACAGAAAATAGCAACTCAAGCCGTAAAAGCTTTTGTCTTGGATAATTAGAGTTGGTCGGACCCGTACGCATCAGATCGTAAGCATGATTCACAAAGCAATTGTCACATTAGCCGGCATTAGGTAGCACAATGACGCGCTCTGTCTAATGTGCTTTAAGCTCTCCTGTCTTTCTCAGCATGTTTAATTATAGCCGGGGAATAAGAGACAACTCGTCGAAAACAATTTGTCTGAAGGGACACCTCATCATCAAATTCAATTACCATTAACCAGAGACTGTTGTGTGGAATCTCCTTGTGCATAACTCATCGATTTCATGTACTTTGATGCATTAACAAGTTCCCCAACACGTATCAGACTGATTTAAAATAAACCTGTGATTTCAGATAAAGGATCATCTTAGAACATTCTTAGAACTTTCAAAATAACATTTTTAACGTGTTTTATTACTTAATGGAAATGTTCTTACAACCTAAAATTGTAAGCTGGGATGTTAACATGGAAAGATTTTACAACAAGCACAATACTTATGCAATATGAAATAGATTAAGAGCATTTATCTGAACATTCAAGGTCAATCTGAATGGCATATTCTTTATTCTGCAGACTGGTTCTGATTGTTAGGTTGTGGAGAAGTTGACTATCACTGGCACACTTCACTGGAACTGTACAATGTAAGTCCAAATCCAAACACCTGAATCTGCTCTTCAAAATCATGAAAGCACACTGACTACAAAAAAACGCTGGCTAGTCTCCCGGCTATGATGTGGATCTCCGTCATCAGATCATCGCTCGATGAATCATGCTTTCAAAATGACTGGAAAACATACACAAACATCTCTTTGAATAAAATTCTATTCTGTACGTGATTAAACTGGACTGCGGGTGGTTACTGTAGTTAGTAGCAGGATTCATGCAGAAATGCCATGCGAAAGTGGTACAAATGCACCTCTCGCATTCAACTCGTGGTTGCCATCGTGTATATATAGAACTATAGATTATTTTAGTGTGTTGTTGTGGGAGTTCAACCTGAGCTGCTAACAGTACAGACACAGTCACCGAGATCATGTTCCTGTCCACCCACTGTTGGCAAAACTCGGGTCCCTTCTGCCGGTCTGTTCTGATAATGAGCTACCAGTTGCTTTTAAAAAAGCCCAATGCTTGGACACAAGTAATAAAAAATTACTGAAAGCTGTTTGTTCTAGTGTATGTATTGTAATTGTTCAACAAAACCACTTAAAAGACCTTCTCGAAGCCCTCAGAGCGAGCTGGACAAACCTATACCAGAAAACTGCAGTTTTACTCCAACACACATGCCTGTAATTTTAAAATAATCCTGAGGCCCTGATTAGCTGGTTTAATTGCGTTTGATTAGGGTTAGAACAAAATCTTACACAGCTCCTCAAAAGAAGAGTTAGTCCCAGCTGTCTTATATTTAGGGGTCCTGGAAGACTGGCTACAACAAATAATCACAACGTTGTACTTCATGATGAGAGTACTTCATGATAGAGTTTTCCTCTATTTCTACAAACAATATGTTTTTTAATTTGTCTTATGGGCAATTCTCCAAGGATGCATTTCTGAACTTCTCATCTCTTTGTTTTAATAACTGGTCTATGTAAACATTCAGAAAACTAGGAAATGTAAAGGTTTGTATATAAGCTATGTTGTTTTGTCAACACATCTGCTTATGTGTCGTATGTTTGGATGCTCGCCCAAATTACTCGAGGCTTGGAGTTCTTGCCAAACAGCCAACATTTTGAAATAAAAAATAGCTTCACACAACATGAGACTAACTTCCATGTTTTTGCTTTCGTTGTCACGTTGTAGCCTGAGGGAGCGCCAACTAAAATTCAATGTAGAGTTTTCTCTAAATCTTCGTAATTCACAAATGGATTCTACTTGGAAAAGGGGAACCAATCACATTTTTGGACACAAATTACTGGCCACATTCATGCTCTTCTTTACCATAAACAGAATATAATTGCTTCCTGCAGAAATGCGGCCACATGCTATATTCTATGAATGGTTGCTTAGAAACAAGGGGGCAGCTCATCTTACCCTATGGCTCATTTTACAACACACCCCCTTATGTGATGCATCACTTCAAGAACACAAACGTGAAAACGTTTTTTCCACCTCCAAGCTCTACATGGAGAAGAAAATTAAACTTCATCATATCCTGTCGCTTTAGCACCTCAGGGAGAACAACTTAACATGGTTCTCCAACATCCTTTGTCTTTGTAATAATGAATGAGTTTTTTTTCCTCTTGAAAACTATGAAAAAGTAAACTAAGAAGAAAAGGTTAGTCAGAAGGTTAGTTATTTAGAGAACAGAAGTTAATTGGTGAATAAAATCTACCAATGGCATAAATATCCTCACTTTCACATGTGTCTAAAAGTTTTCAGTGCTTTGAAATTCTGAATCTCAGCTTCAATGTAAATGTCCACGGCTATATACAGAAACTTGTTCTTGTGGGTTTGTTTATGAGCTCTGCTGTTTTATAACAGGAAGAATGCTGTTACTGACAGAGAGAGACACAGCAGTGCATGGAGAGGCCTTGAGACGTGACCAATCAGAAAGCAACAATACATGTTGACTCCTAGTCCCACTGAATACAGTTTATATACAGAATGTATTTCTCGTTTAAAAGGTGACACATTTTAAAAGGTGTACAGAGCCTGTACATGTCTGTGTGCATTCAGTTCACTGTATAAAACCATTTAAAACCATTTTCCAGATTCACTGTAAACCAACAACATTCAAAACAAATCTTGTACATTACAAATCCAAATTTTGTAGATAGAATCAGGTTAATAGATTTACATTATAGATTGAGCTACAGTGTTTACCTTCAAACCAATTACATATATTTCACAAAAAACAACCTTGGGGTTGTTAGCAAAATGTTCCTCAAGCTGAGATACAGGAACACAGCCATAAATGCAAAACGTTACCTTCCAAAACAATAACACAATAAATTGTGCACCAGCATTTCAAAGAAAAATAATTTAGACAATGGCGTGACAATTTCTGCAAACAATTTTACAAAACAAACACAATGTGTTCAGATTTTAACAGCAAAATCTCTGTCCATCCCAAAGTAATTAATCATTTCACTTATTTTGAAAACTTAAGAGAAACATACAGTTCTACTTGTGGATTTGTTGGATTAGGTGTAGCAGAGATTGCTTGACCATTGACTACCTGGCAAATGTTCCCTCAACCTGGAACCTTCTACCTGGAATCAGAATCCAGTGGAGATACTGATGTAGGAGTATTTGGGGAAACCTTCTTGGATCATGAAGGACCAGTAAAATGATTTAAACAGACACTGGAAGTATTGGACAAATCCAGATCAAGGGTCTCAAATAAATGTCATTCATTATCCATTTGAGTTAAATGATGATTTGGCGACCAGCCCTGCCGGTGTGAGAAGAGAAGACGTTTACATGAGGCTTGACTGATATTTATTCATTGCTCATCTTGAGTTATTATTACACGCTCATTCATTCATTATTCATCTGACAGATGCCAATTTATCAGTTTGCTACCTGGAAACTCATGACCTTGGTGTCCATCACGATGCTTTTTCTGCCGAGCTACAGAGGCAGATGCTTTAGTTTTTCTGATTAAAGTAATTCAGCTTGTTCTGAACTCAAAGACAGACACGACCCAGGATAACCTAACAGCTAAACCTAACTAGTTAACTAAGTACTTCCTCAAATGACTTCAGTGTGAAAGGGGTAACTGCTTTTTCTCTTATTGTAACGATCCACACACACACACTCAGAGATGCACAGAGGTGGTGAACTTCACACCTGAACAAATTGCTCATTTCTCCTCTACAAACCATTTATTGTGGATTAAAGCAAGGCAACAGAAGAGAGGGGAACTTTGATGTAGAAGTTTTAGAGAAACTCTTGAAGAGGTTACGCAGGTCACGGCCAAGAAAGACTTTATACAGATGTACTAATTATTCATTAATAAGTCAGACTGTTACAGAGATGCAGAATCTTGCGTTTGTTTAGTTTGAATTCTGGATACAGAGCAATATGATTATACAACCTTCCCTGGCGCACTGCGTTATGTCAACGTTATTAATAAGCGTGTGTTTCAACATGCATAATTAAACACATTCTATAGAACTGGTGTATGATCAAAACAAGCGTAAATTTCACTGATGATAAAATTCAGTACTGTAACTCATGGCAAGTGAGACAAGGTGCTTATTTTTTCAGAAAATATTGATAATCAACTTCAGCATGGCAAACAAAATATTACACAATCTGTTTTTGTTTCTAAGGGCTTTGCTTTCTTTCTGAACATAACACCAACCATTTCAAGACATAATTCTAAACATGAACCCATATTTACAATTAGCCATCACTGTAATACATGATCAAACATCCAGTGCCCCTGGTTTACGCCATAATAAAACTGCAAACATTGCAAAATATAACACACAGAAGTATAAACAAATGCAAGATCAGAAAACAGCCAACTCAAGACAAAAAGCCACTATAATCATCAATAAATGAGATTTCTAAAGATCTGTAGTCTTTGAACGCATATTAACTCAATAACAACATCCTTCTCACACATGAGCTGTTATTCATCCATGTTAATTCATCCATGCTATTTTACATGCATGTTATTTAACACTATATGCAATCTTTAGTCCTGCAGAATTTCTCAGATTGGAGAAAACGCAGATCAAACATCTCTGGATCTTCTCATCGTGCAGAGATCCAGTCAGTTTTCCTCTTCATAAAACTCCCACTAATTTTTCAACCCCATCTCCCACACAGACCACAGCTCTGATATTTTATAACCGTGCTAGATTATCCAAGGACCTTTCCTCGCTCTGAGCACTCAACAACTGACTATAAATCAAGACTGTTTTTCTTGTTGGCCACGTCTGAATACATAACCAATTAAATGAAACACTTCATGCAAAGTTAAGATGTTGCTCTTTTTCAATGACTGCTTCATTATAATTTAGGTGAGAGTAACTCATATTTAGCCACGTGGCAAGAGGCTGAAGGTAAAAAAACAGCGTGTACAAAAGCCCTTTGCACAACCAAAATGCATCAGGAAATTAAACTGTCACATACAGTACACACACGCAGTTAAAATGTTATGGTCTCAATGCATCTGAAGGTCAAACTAACCTTGGTATTTAGAAATATACGTACAGTATATATGTACAGCATGCAGTTTTTCTATATAATGTAATGTATAGAAAAAACATAGAAAGGCATATACATTTAATCCAGCAAAGGCTGCTGTAAATCTGCCTGGAAAATGCTTAGTTGTTTCTTTAATGTTAGACAGTTTAAGGTAGTGTTCAGCTTGTACAGTAAATTACAGCATCTCGTTTTACGGTAGTTCATCTCACTTCCCATAAGCACCTTCATCTCAGATGGTGTCAGTTCTACAAGCCCATTTTTAGATTAACATCTAAATATAAAACACACAGAGTAAAAAAAAACTCTCGCCAATACCAGCATCCTGATCTTCCCTTTCCAGCAGAACACATTAACTGCAGCATTAAAGCTGCAATCTATGTTTTTCGCCTCTCTGTCGCCACCTCTGTTCGAAAAATAAAATTGCAGGTTACATTACATAATTTTCATTACATATATTGAAGTCAATAATAAAGCCAAACTGACATTTCCCAGGAATCGAACCCAACTGTTGAAATTATATACTATTTTTACTAATTTACTCTTGAAATTATATACTATTTTTACTAATTTACTCTTGAAATTATATACTATTTTAACTAATTTACTGTTGGTTTTTAATGTCCCCAAAAGTTATGGATTGCAGCTTTAACGTTTGAAGCTGACTTCTACGGATACAGTACAGCACATCGGAATAACCTTTAGGCAGATGGCTGGAATGTTGATTTATAATTTATAAGAATTCCTGGGCATTGTGAGAGAGTTGTGTAGCCAATTCCAAGCCAAGCCACTTCTCATCAATAAAGAAGTGAGTCAGAAGTAACACTGACTTTTGTGGGCAAGCACAAACAAATACTGATCGAACAACTGCTGTTGTGGTTCAGAGAAGTAATTGTGTTTGCTGCGGAGCTACTGTGGACAAGAAAACATCAACGAGGTGTAAGAGATATTCATTTCCGTTCATCAGATTATCAGAATTATTTTGCCAATCACACCATAATTATGCTATCATAAGAAAAGCACTGTATAAACACTGTAAGCACTTTATAACCATAACAGAGATTCATAGACACTTGAGCCAAAAAGTAACTACCTCACAACCACCCAGAATTCCCTAGCAATGCCCTAGCAACCGTCCAGAACACCTTAGCAACTGCATAGCAAAGCCTTGGTGACCACAGAGAAAACTCTTGAATTGTAGGATGCTATCAAAAGAGCAAGCAGAAGTTTTA
The DNA here is from genome assembly GCA_036877625.1 of Ambastaia sidthimunki. Classification (NCBI taxonomy): domain Eukaryota; kingdom Metazoa; phylum Chordata; class Actinopteri; order Cypriniformes; family Botiidae; genus Ambastaia; species Ambastaia sidthimunki. The sequence goes on along the minus strand of JAZGTK010012891.1, from coordinate 4,012 downwards.
TTAAACTTCCACACAAGAGTACAATAGTTTTTGAATAACACTGTCACGCTGTTCTGTTAAAAACCCTAATTTGTGTCTCACAGGCTGTAAGCAATTAAAAGAAATTTAACCGAACAGGGATTACAGGATTAGTGAAGGTCTGGATCAATAATTGTTAATGAAAATCTTTGTGTGTTGGGCCTGTGGTAAACTCTTTAACTGGTGTGATGTTATACATAAGACAAGGTTTACATTTACATTTGGTAGACGCTTTTATCCAAAGCTACTTACAGTGAATTCCAGGTATACATTTTTTATCAGTACTTGTGTTCCCTGGATCGAACCCACAACCTTTGCGCTGCTAACACAATGCTCTACCAGTTGAGCTACAGGAACACTTTAAAATAGACTTTATAAAAAAATAGACGGCATATCTAACATTCATGTGTCTGTTTCTAATCACCGCAGGCTACAGAATTTAATACTAATAACCAGCATTTTAAAAAGAACAAGTCAGGTTTAAACAAAAGGTTGCCATCATTTTTGTTGTGTTTTGACCCAGAATTAATTAAAAAAACACCAATTAATCAATTTACAACAACAGTTTGTGAAAATATAATCAGTTTCTCAACACAGCGATTTATTTTTATCACTGAAGTGTATCTTGTTCTAATATAATGCTGTACATTTATTTATGAAGTATTTCTAAAAGTTTTCATGTTGATGGAAAAGAAGCATCAAACAGTTTCTACTTTAAGGACAAAACTATTTGTTGTTGGTTTCTATCCATTAACAAAATCTTCTGTCACTCTGCTGATGTAGGCAGATAACAACGCTGTTGTCTTCATATCATTTCTCAGCCTTGAAGAAAGCACAGAAATGAGAACTAAAAAAATACATGAATGAAACACAAGTACAAATACACTTTAGTTAAAAGCACTGTACAACAGAAATGGCATCGGTTTTAAAAACAAAACACGCATATCACCATGTCCAAAATAGCTAGTATTTCTACTAACCCTCAAAACCCTTTCATGTGTAACCTAAAAAAATCTCCAGGTTGAGTCAGTCATCTCGCACAACATTTTTGACTTAAATAAAACCAGTGTAATGTTAACACATACTTTAAAGTAACTACACAAAATATTTTCACAGTGCATAAGCTAGTTTGTAATTCATGACTGCCTTTCCCAAGAGATGGTCATTTCTGTAGTAAACATTGTTCAAAACACTGACTTTAAATCAAAACCATTTAGCTCATGTACTTTCACCCTTTTGCCTAAATTATTCAAGATTGCAGAAATGTGCTTTACTAAACTACAATGACACCCTGCAACCTGTATTCAACAACCTTATTCAGTACTAGTGCTAAAACATACACCTGCATTCAGTACTACTGCTCACAGATACCACAGCAGTACTCAGCACAACTGCAAATGAATAGAATATAAATCTTTATAACTAACAGTAAATACATCAGCACTCAGTATTACCGCTAATAGAAGTTATTGTTGGATAAATCAAAGGAATAAATGATGTTGTAGATGATAAAAATAGCCCCAAAAAACAGGGTGTGTGTGTTTATTATTAGCGCTAAATAAATCTTCCATCAATGATAATTTCCTCTACAGTATTAGCCAATGTGTTGATTACTTTTGTGATAGTGCTAAATTACCCAAAAAACCTCAAACAAACACTAACAAGCACATTTATTGTGTCTCTGGGTGTGTTGAGTGCTGCGTTTTCTGTTTATTTGTGTCTTCTGTTTTAGCTCTGTTTTCCAGGCAGTATGACTGTATCTACTGACTGTATTCTAGTAAAGATTATTAACCTCATGTTCATGTCACAGTTTATTTAATGTGTATTTACTCTTGTGTGCCAGTTTTTCCTGCAGTTTAATACAATACAAACACTGAAATGAATGAATGGCTCTTTTAATTCAATGCCATAGTTTTAGAAACTAACAGGACGATTATCACAGCAATGCTGGTTAATCTACTGTCAAGCTTTTTAACTAATAAGCGCCATCATTCTGACTGACCACACAGCACATACAGCATTACTGTGAGATACGGGCTGTGCTGCTTCAGTTTTCTCTTCTAGTATTAAATATCCGTTGTGTAATTCCAGGTCATGGGAGCTCATGAGAGTACTCAGATAAGATAGCTACAGGACCGGAGAGGACATTTCCGCCTCAACGGCAAACACAAGCCATTTTCTCAAGAGAACATTTCCTTAGACGTACCTTTTCACTATCCACTTTAGCGAAGTATAGCAAACGTTTCTGATCACGTCAGAAGCTTTTGTTCTGTCGCTGAAATGGATACGGGAGAGAAAAATTAATCAGGAAGTGGATATATCTCAGAGACTCCAATGTTTCTTTGTTTCTGAATATAGCTCACGGTCTATTGAGATGTAAGCCATAAGCCCTAGATGAGATTTTCATTATGTAAACATAATACCAGGCAGTGACTTTAAGATGGTTTGAATTTACATTGTATGTGTCCCAGGGTTGGGCAAAATTTAAAATGTATAAATTAGCATTTTAATACTGAGCTGGATTATAAAATTATTTGGCCATTTTGGCATTAAAAAGACAGGAAGAAGAATGAATGTATTGACAAGCACCAGCCAACATTACAAACAGTTTCATTAGTCCAAATTTTGTGACCAAACAGCCAAATCTTGTAAGCCTGCATTGTCACCAGCTAACAGGGAACGTTCTCAGAACGCTAGGCTAACGATCTCTTGAAGTTATCAAAACATTCTCCCAGTAACATTGGCAAAACATTTGTTAATTTTATATATCAAAAACGTTATTTCAAAGTAGTTAATGCAACATTTTAAAGTGTTTGAATAACGTTTCCATAACCAAGCAATATCGTTAACACAGCATCTAAAAAACTGGACGTTTCAAACGTTCCTAGAACTTTTAAAATAACATTTGTAATGTTTTAGTTACTTAATAAAAACATTAGGGAGATGTTCTGACAACCTAAAATTGTCAGCTGGGACATTTCTCTGGGTTTTAGGGTAGATTAGAGCATTCTGGGAAATGGTTCAAATAAATACATTAGTAAAAATACTGATTTATAAAGAAATTAAACACAATTTATATTAATAATCATCTGATGTTTCTGGGAAAAAACGCACATCTTCCATGTGTAACTTCAGAACAGAGTTTACATTTAATTTTGAATGATGCACAAGCCTGAGTTTCTCCAGGCTGGCCGGCATGTGTGAGAGCGACTGTGGGGGATGTTGACAGACACTGTCACCCATACGAAAATTATACCTGCAAGTGCATGACATGTACAAAATTGAAACAATTTGAGCAAAAGTCTCTGGGCTAATTTGACAGTGAGTTATAATGCCAGGCAATATTCTGCAAAGATTTCATAACACAGACCCAGACAATAAACAGTACCTCAAATTTTACCAAAAAAGAAAAAAAAAAAAAGTTTGAATTCTCACTTCAAACTATTACAAGAATCAGCCAAGCAGGAGCAAACACTTAATAAATAGGTCATTTTATTTTCCACAAAAACACAAGTCTATCCTCATAGTGACTTTATAATTGGCAGTGAAAATGAGCATTTCCTCTCCATGACAATTTTTCCCAATTATAAACTACCAGTGACCCACTCCATGAGGTTTCTCTCTCTCACATAAGCCTCAAGGGAACCGGGGAAGGTATTACACGATTTTCAGAAAGTTTGAAACTAATCATCACATCTTTTCAATGCATGACATCATTAGGTGAGAAAACACCCATCTAAAGAAGTGTGTTAGTGCTGTGGCAACTCTGAGAATGATGGCGGAGGGTCTAGACCGGGAAGAGTTTCAAAAGCTCACTGCTGTTATCCAACAATTCCCCACTGCACGATCTACTCAGTGTAATCTGTGCTAATTCTGAGTCATTTATGAGCTAAATAGGCTGCATTAATGTAAACTGAGATCTTTAGTAACGCAGAACACCAAAGCTTTAGACATTGCCTGCTGTATATCACATTAAAGACTATGCTGACATGAC
>JAZGTK010012890.1:0-14649 GCA_036877625.1 Ambastaia sidthimunki | reverse complement strand
TGTTAAGACCACCTGTATGTGGTTCTATTTCGAAGGGTGGATAGATACCTTAGATATCCCACAATCCTTTGCGGTTAATTCAGCTAAACAGAATGAAAATGGCTGCTGGAGTGGTCAAAAGGAGTAAGTTTATGTGCCATTGTTATAACCTTTTTTATTATGCTTGACATTGCTTAAAATAAGCATCATAAACTGACTGGGCAACTTCTGATGCATTTAGTCTGGCCAGCTGTCCTTGTTTACCTCAGTGAACCCCCTCCACTGTTTGTATTGACTGTGGTAAGTGGGTCACAAATGTACTCACACACTTTGAAACCGTGTTGCTGGCCTTGACTCATGAAATGTGTTTACCTCACCGGACCACTTCACAGAGATGACCGTTTCCCATCAGTAGTCGTGGCAGCGTGACCTGAAGTGGCAACTGTCTCCATGACGACTGCTTTTTAGATTTAGGTTTGCTCATTTGGTTTGAGAGTGACTCCAAGACTTTAATTCAATTACAAACCGCATGCGCTTTCTCTCACCTTAATGTTTACACTTCATTTGCTTGCTCACTTCTCACATTCTCTCGCTTGCCCCTTTTCTTGGTGTTCCCTGATGTTCTGGAAGGTTCATGAAATGACTTGAAATTCATTAACACAATTATAATTAATATAAATTGTGGTATAATTAGTATCATATTGGGATCCTACATTCCCAGGATTTGTAATTCATTTGATTGATTAAACTTGAAAAAAATTAAATTAAAATCTTCAGTTTCATTGGTGATCCTAGTGGTACAAAAATGACACACCTTAACTTTAGCTAAATTCAACTCATGTCCTGAAATCTGAGCCTGTCTCTTTTCTACATTTAGAAAGACGGACAAACCCTGTTTTTTAGTAAAGTGTTTTTCTGAATCTCAGTGGTGGTTTTAGATTTCGTGGCGTTTTGAAAGGTGGTCCATTGTTCCATTCTTGAAACTGTTGAGACCAAACTGACACAGTTACAGTTGTGATAAATCAGTCTGTGATAAATCAGTCTGCGTCTGATTCAGTTGTATGATTTGTCTTGTTATCTGTTTTTGCATCAGTAGTGAGACTGGTCCATTGATCAGACCTGATTTTGTAATCAGTCAGTTGTGCAATGTGATATAAAACCAAATAAATCAATATTCAGGAAGATTTGGTTAGCTGGTCATTGCTATGGTTACAACACTGCGTCATTACTCGTCTCTGACATGCACAGGGCGAAAGTTTGAGGTAAGACGGATTATGTGGTGAGTGGTTATGTAATTCAGGATGCCACATGTGGACAAACACAGGAAATACTTTCTCAAATGTGGATCTGACCTCAGATCAGCCTTCCATTGTCTGGAGGACATTTGCATAGCATATATTCAGCAGGACTTAAAACGTACAATCAGTTGACACAGGTTTTATTAATTCGAAGTCATCACATTGTGTCAGCATGAAACGCTGAAAGATATTTATAGCAGACATTGGACTAAAAATAAATCACAAAGTGGCATAAGCGGTATCAGATGCAAAGAGAGTCATTTGAAAAGCAGGAGTGGTATTGCTTTCTAATGTGGCGATTTAAACCGGAATAAAAAATATGATCCGATAGTCATGTTCTGTTGTCCCAGTTAGCAAGCACTCCTCTGCATCTCCTGAAGAGCTTCCTTCTCTTTAATGAGTCCTATTCTCGAACCCTCACTCAGAACCAGAGCGTGTGAATTAGGCCGCGGGCAGTTTTATGCTAGTCTAGTTTAGCGTGTTGAAAACAGAGAGGGGAATAATAGCTGTGCTCTTCAATGGCCCTGAAGTTAAATGAAGAGCGAGGCTACACTCAAGAGCTTTTATTCAGCTACTTATTGTCGTTACGCAAGCTAAAGATCTCTGTTTACCCACACACCCTTCTCAATGAACATGTCTGTATGATGACTCGTCTGTTAACGTTGGGCAAAACTCATTGGCAGGATGTTGCAAGTGGTTGCCAGGTTGTTAAAATGTTGCGAGTGGTTGTTGGCTCAATCCCAGCAAACAGGAAACATTCTCAGAATGTTGGCTAATGTTCTCTCAAAATTATCAAAAGCGTTCTTGCAATAACATTCGTAGAACACTTTTATTTAAATGTTATATATCATATGTAGTGGAAACATTCTTAAATAGTGGAATGTTTTAAAAACATTGCAGAGCTTTAAAAATGTTTGAATAATGTTTTTACAACCAAGCAATAACATTAGTGCAATGTTTAAAGTGGATATTTTGAATGTTCCAAGAACATTTAAATGTTAAAAAAAGGATGTTCTTTCAACCTACAGTTGTTAGCTGGGATGCTTTGTGAGTGTTCTGATGGTTATTTAGGTGTTGCTATGTGGTTGATTACTGGCTCCTCTTGTCCTAAACCTAATATTAGGGTCAGTATTAGCTTTAGCACAAGGTTTTAGGTTTAGGTTATGGCTAAGGTATAGGTTAGGACTAGGTAAGGATTTCGTTGACAGGAATGTTGTTTCAGAATTAACAAAAGTTATTTTTGTTTGTACTTTGTGAAAAACCATTGAAGTTATTTTGTATGACTATTTCTGTAATTCGGTTAGATTTTTGGCCTTCATGCATGACCCAACATTTAAGGGTATCAGCTGATCTTGTGCAGTAGTGAAAAGATTACACAGCAAGCAGGTAATGGCTGTGTGTCTGGAGCACAGTTATGAATGAGAACTGGAGTCTTGTTGCCCTGCTTTAAGTCTGCGTGTCGGGTCATCTGCGTTCAGGTTGTGCTACACGTGACTCTGTTTTTCCTCTGACTGATCCAAATCCAAACAGCAAATACAGGCCACCATGTCAATAAAGAGTTTAACGTTTAACCAGCATTTGTCTAGCCGAGGGGCCGCCACATCATTTCAACCACTAATATCGTTTGTCGAGTCAGGAACTTATGAGCTTGATGGGATTGTGATATGATGGCAAGAAAGTTAATGTAGTTTTTTTTTGTAGCTTTACCAATATTTTAAATGTGCTTTTATTTTTATAAAATAAATAAATTGTATATTATGTATTTTTAACATTGCCATGTAGGATAAATTATTTCATTATTTCATTTTCAGGTTTAGTTTAGTTTTTTTTTTATTTTCAGTAATAATTTAAGTGCTTTAGCTTAAACTTACTTCAATGTATTGCTAAGGCAACATTTCTAATATTCATTTAGTTGGTAAAATAATATTTATGCCTGTTTAAGTTCAATTGACAGAAATGTTTTAAGAGTTTGATTTTTAGTAAATAGCTTTTTAGCTTGTATGGCAAGAGGCCAGCTGTGGTTTGGCCAGACAAGCTGTGATTGGACGAGTGTTGCGGAACGTGTTCCAGCAATGGAAAAGACTTTCACATTTGCGTAAAATCTGTGAATATGTAAAGCTGCTGTTTTTGAAAAAGGACGTGAAACATAGAGCAGCCTGATCCTTGTATGAATTCATGTTTGTGAATGCACTGCGTATTGTGAAGGGAGAGAGAGGTATCAGATACCAGAGTGAGGTAATGACTTCCCATGCTCTCTCTCTCTCTCGCTCTCTCTCTCTCTCTCTCTCTCTGTCAATGGAAAGTCTTGTTTGGATAGGCAAATCTCTCTCATGCCCTCAGCTTTCCTATCTGAAGTTTCTGCCCTTCATCAAATGTCCATTTATTTTAAACAAATCTGTCACAATGCCCTAACCATTCTCCTGCAAACACACAGATACCTTTAAAAATACATTTTCCATACAGATCTATCATGCATTAAACATATATAAGCACAGTCAAATAATGTAAACCACACACACAAACACAAGTGCTCTGTTTTGTGTTTTTAGGGCCGTCGCTTAGGGACAGTTGGGCTTTGGTTTAGTTTGATATGGCAGCCCATAATAAGCACAAAGTCAATCTTTGTTGTCATGGTTAAGCTTACAATATGAGGCAGTGTGTTTTAGTATAGTACTACAAACCTTAAAGAAACCTTTTTTGTGATCTAGAAATTGTTTGTTTTCCTTTTCAAATTAGTTTCAGTATAATACTTTTTAAAATAAGGTTTCAACTTTATTTTTATTTACCTTGCATTGTCTTATTTCAGATTATAAAAATGTTTATATATCATCAGTTTTCAATCATTAACTTTTTAATAAATAACAATAATAACCCTTTTCAGAATCATTTGGTGACAGAGACCTCTTGTAACAGTAAGTTTCCAGTAAAGACTGTATGTTATAAAGTGCTACAGTCACACAATATCATAACCTCTTGTATGTGTCTTGGCATACATTACACACTCTCGGTTATTTATTTATTTTTGTCAGATGGTAAACAGTAAAAGTCAATCTTAAAAGTTAATCTATCCCAGATGTTCTAGAGAGACACTTTGTGCTTTATTCACAATTCTAAACACATTTATACAGCAGTTGCCTTTGACCGCGATTGACCCAAATCTGGCAGAGTTTTATAAAACAACAACCCTTTAAAATCACATAATGCTTGTGTTATGTCTACCACCAGCCTCTGTGTTGCAAAAACACGGAGCACGTGGTCACATAATTCCCACTGTTGTTTAGAATGCCGGTGTGCGTGTTATCTGTTGTTGTTTAGACAGTAATGTGTGAACATCTCCCATCAGACCTTCTGTGGTCTCGCTTCACTTTCCCTTCTGTCTCTGCCCACCCGCTCTGAAGGTGCCATTATGACATCACTTATTACTCACATGCTCGTACCAAGCAGGCATTAAATTTCCACTAAAGTGGTTTGCAGACGATAAGAATGACCTTCCTCAGGGCTCGGAGGACTTTTACCTCATTTTGTCTGAGTTATTTTGTAGATGTGAAATTATAATTTAAGTGGCTTGGCTATTTATCCTTTCCGTTTGAAAGCGCTGACAGCTAAATGATGTAGCACTGGTGTAGCAGCTCAGAGCTTTTAAATAGAGAAACAGCATAAGACAGGAAGTATAAGAAGTTCTTATGACGTTTTCAGTTCAGCATTTATTTAAGAGCTATAAATGTTTATTAGTTAGTTATTGAATTAGTTTAGTTAGTTAGTTGCTTGGTTGGTTAGTTAGTGTCGCATTTGGGAAGTACATTTCTAATACAAACAGCATTATTTGTCAACAGCAGGCCCACACAAAACCCACAGATTTCCACAAATCAAAACGCCTGTCATTCACAAAGTTCTGCAGTGATTTTGTGTTTAGAAAGTTTTGTGTAATTCCCACTCTGATAATAAGGGAATTCTCTTGAGTTTTGGAAAAAACTTTGGAAACACACACAGTTTTTCATACAGTAGAAACGTGACTAATTTGCTCCTTAAAGTTAATCATGATGGTAAATTATTTAAAAATGACAACTTGCCCGGAGACGCAACATAAAGGGAAGCAGGAAGTACAGTATTAATAAAGGAAATACTAAGCGATGGGAAGGAAATTGTATCTTTTTCCCAGATTGTTTGTTCCCTGTCCTTCATTCCTTATTGTCACGGATGGTGTGAGTCTGTGTCTGAGAACAAATATTGTTTATTAGGAGGAAAAAACATTGAGTGCTATTCCCACACACACTGTTTTCCTGTTTGACATTCCTGTCCAGGACAGGAGACGGACAAACAAGCATGGCCACTTATCAGCACCTGGACGCAGGCTAAACCTGCAGACTTCTACAGTGCTGTGTGACTGTACCACGATACAGTGCCGATATTAGACAGTAACACTTTATATATACAGTGTGAGTCTGAGATTACTGAAGAAATGCTTCTTTTTTTAATTTAATATTTTAAACAACAGATTATCCGCATGAAAACTGATTGAGAAAACGTGTATTTGCATTTGCACAGACTCCACAAATTGGATGTCTGAGGTCAATCTGTATTGCTATTAGGCCTTTACATTAAAATCATTTGAATTATTATTGACCTCCATGCACCTGCAGGCCCCTAGAAACATTCCAACTTTTCCCCTCCTCTTCAGCTTTGGCTGTGATCCGTGTTATCCCGACACAGTTTGAGAATGTTCCATTGAGCGAGGTCAGATTTGCTTACATTTGATTAGTGAAAGACAAATAGTACCGAATATTATTTCTTCTTTTCACATCACACCTTTGTTGTTAAAATCCTCATCTGATTGGGAATAACTGGCTGTATTTTTTCAGATCATGTTTTTACTCGTATCCGTGTTCTTCCTCCACTCACACTGTAAACCAGTACATCTCTTCCTCACATCACCAGGTTATGTAACACTGTTTCCTGGTTACCCTGGAGACGGAGACTGCGTCTCTCTTCACCTCTGTGCCAGCCGTCCACTGAATTTCTAAGATGATATGTGTGTGTGTGTGTGTGTGTGTGTGTGTGTGTGTATAAAGTGGAATGCAGATGAGCAGATATTATTATGACTTGCATTTATTATACCGAGAAACAGATTGCAATTTTGTGCATTTAAAATGACCCACATTTCCCTTGAAACAGGCTTATTGTAAACACAGAGAGACAGTACACATATGATAAGAACCGCAACTGGTTAAGGATGTCAAGGCCTTGCTAGATAAAGATTAGAATTTGTGGAATTTGTTTATGTCTGTTAGCCTGATTATAGCCCCACCCCATTGGTCAGTGTAACCACCAAAAGTTCTGTACAGTACAGTAGTTTACTGTACAATCCAGTTTATTTAGGTAGGTTTATTTTGGAATTTGATTAATATTTCTTCAACATTGGCTAAATAAAATTAATGGACTCTTATATTTTATGTAAGTTTATAGAACACCCAGTCAACACCATAAATCTTTCTGTTGGTCTTTCCTTAATTCACTTTAATGAGCCCATTTCATTACAGACTTTATAATGAGTACCTCTTAAGAGTAATATACCAACCATAATGTTTTATTCATCACTAACTGTTCATTACCTTTCGTAAGCACAGCACTGGTGTGTATGGATTGCTATTTAAACATTTATGCAATTTTACATTTAAAATTCCATTTAGATTTTTTTATATCCTCCTGCCTTATTTAATTAAATGAATGTAAGTGACTTCATGAAATGAATTTAATTGAATCGGAAGTCTGGTAACTTACAGGTCATAAAACACTATGTTCCTTATACTAGCAAAAAACGTATTTTTGTGTGCCATGCATTAATCAAAGTCTGTGCACTGGCAAGGGAATAAAGAGTAGGCTGCTCATACAGTATATGGACTTAGCGGAGTGCCACAGGGTTCCCTCTGCTGTCCGCCTCTTATTGCCAGTGTTGCCCTGTGAGTTCAGTGTTTAGTGCCAAACAAAGCAATGTCTGGTGTGTCATTACTGGGATAAAAATGTGCAGACAGCACAGAATGGCAAGCCTAAAAACAACAGCAGAGAGAGAGTTATCTCGCCACTGGCGGCCGCTTTCCTGGCATCTACCCAGCATTCCTTTAGGCTTCATCCGGGGGCATTTGTGCTCGTCTCCCATGCCTCGTTCTTTCTTCTCATTTGTGTAGGTCAAAGGCTGATTGTTTTGTCATTTTCTTGATCTATTCCTCATGGCATCTTCACTTCACAATTAAAATGAAATGTTCTACTGAATATATACACAATGCGGGAGGCCGGGGCTAGTTTTCACAAAGACTATATCTTAACAATTATAAGGTTTTTACTTGAAACTTGACAAATGCGTGTTTGCTTTGCAGTGATGTTGTATGTTTAAAACCCCTTTAACCCCTTTTACCCCTTGTTTAATGTCTCTGATGGAGCAAAGTCACATGTCTATATGAGTGTATAGCTGTGTGCTTCTGTGCTAGCGCAGTGGGCTGGATTGATTAGTAGTAGTGGGACACAAAGAGGGTCTCGGTGGGGATTAGGTGCAGAATAATCTCTGGGATTAGGGCTATTGAATAACAGCTGAGAGAGCTTCTTTACTGTTGAGTTTGTGTTGGTTCGGATGAAACGCGGTGTTATGTGTTCTGTTTTGGGACAAGCAGCACATGCTTACGTTTGAAAAACCTTGATTTCCATTGTTGATGTCAATGCAAGCAGATGGAGGTTTTAATGTTCTGTAAACACTGAAACGCTAACTCGAGTGTAACAAGTGGGACATAAAAACATCATAAATCTCAGCTGGATCTCCAGATCTGCCAGGATAAATTCCACATCTACAGTGTGTCTTGGCCAGAGTTTGTGTGGGCACCAGGTTTATCCTTCATGTATTATGATACCCAGTCTCCAGACATTTTGTCTTTACTTCAGGCATATAGATTTCTTTATTATACAAAAATGTAAATGCTCTTATAAGTTGATTTACTGGTTTATTTGTCCACTTGCTGTTCTCAGCTGTACCAAAAAAAGAAGCTTTAAAAGGAAGTTTAGAAGGCCGTGGTTTTAGTAATGTCCTGTGGTAAGTTGCATAAGATTGAGAAGTAGGTTGCACAAGCCAAACACTCAGAAAATTTTCTGTTTGGTCTGGCAGAAAACTGGTTTGGCTCACCTACACAATCCCTATCCGGCAATTAGCTTCTTCACAATATTGAATTTCCCAGGTTTCTCCTCATAAAATGGAACTTTCTGAGGTTGGCACGTTACTGTTGAAATTCCCAAACTAGTTTGATGCAGAAGATGGTTCAAAGGTTAAGTGTGTGTCCCTTTTTATAGGTTAAAATACTTCCTCCTGTCAGAACACAGAACACTTTTAGTAAGTTCCATTAAAGTGAAAAATAATTCTGGAAGAACTATCAGTTGCATGATTTTAGCTTTTGTGTATATACATGCCAAGTCTTAAACAGTGTACCCAACTAACAATTTTAGGTTATAAAAAGTTCAAATATTTTTTTAAATATATTTAAAATATTTTAAAAGTTCTAGAAACATAAATAGTTTCTTTATTAATTCAGTTATTCAAACACCCAACATTTTAAAACCTTCTGCTAACAACTTAAGAATAATGTTTTTGATATGATACTTAGTATTAAAAAAAATCTATACTGTAAGAACTTTTATGATAACTTTAAGAGAACTTTTAGAGAATGTTAGCCAAAGTTCTGAGAATGTTTCCTGTTAGCTGGGTAGCTGGTACAGTTCCTGTTTTGTTTTTTTTCCCTGCTGTTGTGTGTCTTTGACCTTTGCAGAAACCAGCATGAGTTACTGCTGGTTTTGGGCTGTGATTCAACCCCGCAGCCACCAGATTAATGGGCACATCCAATCTAAATATCCTACCTCAGTTCCACATCATCACCTCAAGCCAGAGAAGACCCAAGATCAACACACCTGTGTCAACATGGAAAAACAGCCGGTATGAGAGTAAGCTGATCACAATCTGTCAATAAAACAGCACCTAAAGCTTTCTATATGGTGTGTCCTATAGGCTTCAGTATAGAATTAATGTCCCATAGCCTTTGTAGTATTGATATATATATTTGAATCCAATACATAAAGTGTTTGTTTTGATGTGTATATAGTGTTATTATGAAAAGAGGAGGTATTTTGTTATTGTTTTGAAGAGGTTTTTATATTGTTTTTTTATATGTATTTGTAAAAAAAAAAAAGAACAAAAGTAATCACTATTTAAAAGATACTAAATGTTGTTATTTAAACCATTTTGTTGTGTGTTTATTGTGTGATGAAATGTGTACATTTGGATCATTTTAAAGCGTTCATAAAGAGTGTATAATGAAGCTATCTGGAGTAATAGCGCTCTCTAGTGGACACATCGACATTTGTTTGCGTATAAAAACAATAGAAGTCTGTAAATTGTGTGCGTGCGCGTGCCCGTGTGCGTGCATGTGTGCATGTGTGGTTTGAAAGTGAGTGTGGGAGAATAAGACAACTTTAATCCCTCGAGCCCTTAGCAGCTTTGCTTTGAGCCATTAACATGCAGATCAAGATTTCAATTAGTCTTAGACTAATGGACCGAAGTCCAAAGGAAATTGGGTGCAAATTGGGTTTAAATGTCTTTTTTCTCCTTCCTTTGAAAAGTATCAGGTGTTAGAGTGAGACATGTTTGGAATTAGGAAAGTGGAACATGGAATATTATCTGCTATTATTTTATATATTCGTTATATGTTTTTTTTTGCTTGTTTACTATGCAAAATTGTATATATAAAATATAATTAGTAAATTGTTTTTGGATCATGTTTGATGAAATGCATCAAACATATAAAGTTAATTAAGAATATATTAAATTGTGGAAATCTAGGAATATTTTTGTGTGATTTACCATCATTAAAAATGCAGAAAGAAATTAAAGCTTTTAAACCATGTACTTGGATTTAAAAAAAATCTGTAAAGCTCTCTAATTCTTTTTCCCATCCTGGGTTAGTGAATTAATTCATTCCAGTTTTGTGTCTTTACAGTTATGTTCATGCTGTGAAACGCATTTAAGTTATAGAAGATGGAGCTGAAAATGCAGTTCTGTAGTTAAACATCCTTTTTTTAACAAGTCACTGACATGCAATGACGAACTCTTTCCTTGCCTCTCCTCCCAAGCCTTAATCTTACCCTCCATCAAAAAAAATGGCATTTATGTGTTGTGGTCTGACCGACAGCCAGCTCATAAATTTAAACCAGAATATATTCATTAACTCTTTTAACATGCTTCCTTTTTAACTCCATTATGCCTTCTTTAAGAAATCCGCTGACCCTGACAAACTTTGCATCAACTCCGATGTTTAAAAACAACATGCGTCTTACTAAAATGCATTATATAATAATTTGAAAGGCGATGTTTTACAGATAACACAGGTTTTGTGTTGTGAAGATACAGGCTGTCCCTGCATCTACCAATAGGGGGCGGTAGATGAGCAGGAACTTCACCACTTGCGCGTTTGCAGCACCGTCCAAGAATTTTATTGTAATTTACATGGTATTATCATTTAGTGCTCTTGCATTTACTAAAAACAAACTTAATTCTCTTATTGACATCTCTGATACTCTGATAGTATCATACTAGTGAGGAAAGCCAGTGATAAGTGTATTTTATTCTATCAGCTCCTCACCAGCATTATATCGTTTCCCTCTAGACGTTTTCTTTTCATAAATGACGTTTTTAAAAGTCTCTTGTTTTCTATGAGGTGATGAAACACAAGCTCATAAATACAGACGGTCTGTCAATATGTGCAGGACCCCCTCACAGCCCCTAAAAGAGCCGCTGACCAATCAGAGCGCAGAGAGAGAGTTTGCCGGAGGTGCTTGTTGTCTCCTGGTGAGAAGTTAACAGCGGATCAGCGACAGTTTGCTGAGAAACTCCAGAGAAACCGGAGTCAGGAAAAAACTTTTCCCTGTTTTTGCTCCATTTTCTGCTTCCCCAAAGACTTTATTTTTCCTTATAAGTTTCACTTGTATTGTTCTGTTACAGTTGGGACCAATGTCTTGCCAATTTCCATAAGTTAGTTGCAGTTTTTGTTTTTTTCTGAGGAACATTGGTTTCTCAAAAGTGAAAGATCTCAAGATGGACTTGAGATGTTTGTCGTGTTGGCTTGGGCTGGTGTCGGTTCTTCTGGTTGGGTGTGAGGCTCAGGACGCAGATGAGGAGATTCCTGAAGGCGCTTCTACTCTGGCGTTTGTCTTTGATGTCACCGGCTCCATGTACGATGATTTAGTTCAAGTGATAGAAGGAGCCTCGAAGATTTTGGAGACGTCCCTCAGCAGACCCAAAAGACCGCTGTACAACTTCGCCCTGGTTCCTTTCCATGATCCAGGTACATAAAACAATAAAACACTGGAAATGAGTCTTTTCAAGGATCTAGTCCACTTACACAGTCAAGCTGTCTCAGAAATATCTGCAGTTTATCATCACTGATACAGTAACAGCTAAAATAAATGAAGCGCACTGAAACCTTATCTGAACTTTCATTTTACTTGAATTTTAAATGAAGGGACACAACTGTAAGTCATGTTTTGTCATCATTTCTAATTTCTTGTTTAGGTAAAATAAAAATTGGGATTTTCAGTGTGTTGTAAGAACGCTTCCCTAACGTTTCAATAAAGTAACAGAAACGTTAAATTATGTTATCTTGAAAGTTCTAGGAACGTTCAAAACATCCAGTTTTTTAGACGTTCAAACATTTTTATTCTGTAACGTTTTTAGAACGTTTCACCAGCAACTTCAGAATAACATTTGTGATATATGATTAAATTATAAAATGTATGATAAAATGTTAAAATGCCTTCAACTTACGTTACTGGAAGAACTTTATTGATAACTTGAGAGAACTTAAAGAACATTAGCCAATGTTCTGAGAATGTTCCCTGTTAGCTGGGTAGATGACCTACAATATCAGTGGTGGTATATATATTTTCTGCAGGGACAGCTAAAGGGTATTTTGTTGACAGAAACATGTCAGATGTGTTAGTTTGCTGAGAGCAGCTTGTTATGAATGCTGGACGGGGGGTTATCAAAGCTTTGTTTGTAGTGCCCAGATGTTCTGTGAGCTGAATTCACTGTCATTATCATTCCCTACATCCAGACGAGACAACCGTGGAAGCGTTTGACTACCTGCTCTTCATCGCAGAGCCATAATGTGACAATACAAGACAATTATGTTACTAGAGAATCTTTAATACCAGCTAACAAGGAACATTCTCAGAACGTTGAGTTACGTTATCTAAAAGTTCTCAAAAAATGTTCTTGCAGTAAAGTTCTAACTTTAAAGTTATATATCATGTTAAAGCGTTATTCTAAAGTAGTTAGAGGAAGATTTAGAAAATGTACAGAATTAAAAATGTCTGAATAATGTTAACTCAGCAATAAAAATGGAGGTTTTGAATGTTTCTAGAACTTTCAAAATGACATTCATAGTGTTTTTCTTACTTAATTGTAGCATTAAGGAAACATTCTTTCAACTTAAAATTGTCAGCTCAGATTTTTACTTTTGCACAGCTTAACCTTTAAGTTTGAGCTGTTTTTGGCCTCATTTATACTCTGTCTTGTGAATAGAGGAGAAGTATGTGTGAAGTATTGCTTGTTTTAATCAGAAACCCAGTGACTGGAAAATTGTGTATGAATACACACTTGCAGGGTAAGCAACATTTTGTAGTCAACATGACACTAAGGACAAAAAGTCTAGAAAAATGTATCTAGAAAGCCTCTAGAAATGTCCAAAAGCCTACGAAGAGTGAGTCTTGAAAGAAAGTATCGTCTCAGGAGATGTAAACCCCCCTTCTTCATTCCCAACCTGAATCTGACCTAAAGTGTCCAAACACAGCACGCCAAATACATTTTCCATTCACTCCTTGGGGCGTTTAGGAATTTCTTTCAAGATGCATGCTGTATCTGGTTATTGCTTCAGAATGCCCTGTCCACTGTAGCTAAACCAAAAGATTTGCAACACAAAAGAAACTCTTTGAGGGTGAGAGGGAGAGATATTGCCTGTTCCGTTGCAAAAACAGTAAATCCATATTCCAGATGTGTGCAATCATGTACTGAAATCAGGCTGTCGCCTATTTGTTTGCGTTATTGTGGATCGTTTTTCGATCTTGTCTTGCAGCAGGAAGACATCGCCAAACGAGTGGAATATTCATTATAAGACAACGCATGACACAAACAGCTTGTTTGTCAAACAGTGTCCTTTTGTTCGAACACACAAATCAAAAAACAACCACGCTCCTGGCTTCAGATTTGGCCCCGATACAGAAGCAAACTAAGCATTATGCTGTGTCCTACTTGGTTTGTTTCGTATTAGAAGTATTGGAAGCTTCGAAATTCCTTTTGTGTGTGAACATACTTGGAGCATAAACCACATTGTGATTTTGATTCTGAAGAATCGTTCCCATTATGCACACCCACTGAATCTGTTTTGTTTGTTTACCTAATCAACCCAGTAAACAAATATCAGTAGAGCTCTGTTTGGAAAATATGAGGGGTTAGTCGGTTTTGACTCTGATTTTTTTTCATGGTTAAAAGAAACGTGTGTAAAGGCTAAAACGATTATTCCTTTCTGAACTCCCTGACTGTGACCTGGAAGAGGAAACAGAAAGTCCCTTGGGCACTGAATCAAGTTTAGCTAGAGGAGTCTTCAATGAGTTTCAGATGTCCAGAGAGCTTTTATAGATCGGTGTGTGGCCACAGGCTTCCCTGTGCTACTGCTTCTTAGGGAGGCCAATGATGTGCATCCCACACACACACACACACACACACAAATACACACACACACACACACACACACACAAATACACAGGGGCCTGTAAATGTGACCTCATGTAATCCAGTTTCAGAAGTTGTGTGTTTATATCTGTGTGTGCACATGTATGTGTGATTGTGGGCAGTCTACAGGTTAACCCTTTTTTAGAGGTGTTTGGATTAAAGAGATAGTTCACCCAAAAAGGAAACTTCTTCCATCATTTACTCATGTCAAACAAAAGTGGCACCCTTTGACTTCCATTGTACAGACACAAACCCATTGAGACATTTCTTCATATTTTGGGTGAACTGTACCTTTAATATAGACTAACCCATAAGCTGTACATTTATTGGCTTGTGGACATGCTTTAGGACGTCAGTCACATCAGAAATGATCAGGAATATTTATTCTGTTCGTTGCTGTCATTGGAAAAAGCCGTGATAAATGATATAAACTTCACAACAGAGTATAAGATGATGAATTAATGGATTCTTATTGGATCAGTATTACAGAGGACAGAATTTTCCAGGTTTTTCTCAGCTGGAAGGGATGATTGTCAGTCACCATAACGAATAGAGAGG
>JAZGTK010012889.1:0-14650 GCA_036877625.1 Ambastaia sidthimunki | reverse complement strand
AAGTAAATTATTTGCTTGTGCGTTTGGCAGAAATTTGGCTGATCGTCAAGAGTTTCTCTGTAAGGTTGTAACTCACACCATCATTCTGATTAAAGCACAAATTTCCAGCTGTTTGTTTTCATTGAAGTCATTTATTTGTGATTTTAGGCCAGAAATGTTTCACAGCAGACAGGAGCGTGATGGATCAGAAGAGTTAATGTAGATAAACTGCATTAATTATAAATCTCAGATTGACAAATGGCTACTGTCATGTGAACTCACAGTTCACGCGTTTCATTAATGCTTTGCTATTTACAGCAGTCTGAGAAAAGAAAACCTTCAGATTTACAGTCTAGACAGTTTAACACAATACACAAATGTAATGCAAATCATACGGTTTCTAAAAAGGCTAAAAATGATAATGTCGAAGATTCATGTTATTATATTTCCTCACACACAGTGCACACACATTAAAATATAGAGTAGCTTGTGAATGTATATATTATATTCCTGGCTTTGTCTCATTCTGTGCTGTAGCTCCCTATGACATGAGCCAGTATATCATGAACACAAATTTGGGCAATAGCAATGATCTACTAATCATCAGGACACAGGCGACTCAATTACCAGCGGCACAAGTACAAGGTCGCACGTTAAAACGCAACTCCAATTTATCAACAACGCCGCAGCACAACACTCCATGACTGATGTATTTCTTGTATCATTTGTTATGTTTATTGATGTAGCTGTTTAAAAGTACAGTGGCATTATGAAATATTTGCCTGTGGTCTGTTTGAAGAACATCATAAATTTACTGAGCGGCCAACGTGAAACTCAGCAGCCATTCTGGTAAAACATTGGACAGCTATTTCTAGACATCCAGTAGCATATTCAGGAATACATTTATGCTTTAGCTCCATGCATGCAAAAGATGATTTGTTTTAGGTTAGTCTAGCTCAGGGGTCTCCAATTGATGTTCCTGGAGGTCCAGAGATCTGCAAAGTTTAGCTGCAACTTCAACACACGCCGAGATGTTTTCATCAGTCTTGAAGAGTTTGATCGGCTGCTTCAGGTTAATTAGAGTCTAAACTCTGCAGGTCTGTGGACCTTGTTGGAGACCTCTGGTGCAGCTAATGCTCATCCTTGTAAACAAACTGGCGATTTGGCTGCTTTGGAAGGCAGGGCTTCTGTTTTAACTGATGCTGAGGGTTGTGATGCTTCTGTGAAAAACACAATTTGCTCTTTCACCTGTATGGTGGGACTACCCCCCCCACCCCCCCATGTCTCTAAAGCCACTCATAAATGGCCCATTTTGTCCATTAGTTTCCAGCACTCAGCTTTTTTTTGTGTGAGATATGCAGAAGTCTGTTTTGTCTGCTGAAACACTGATCGTTCATGTGGAGCTGGAGCCATTAATTGAGATTTAATAGTATACAATTAACTGATTGTATGTGGCTGGATGTGGGTGTTGAATAGCGTGGCATCCCTTCATTTTTACACACGCTTCTCATCAGCAAAGTAATGGCATGTAAATTCATCTCTTTAAATAGAGCGATTGAAGAAGAATTAAGCCTATAGACTTAGATAATGGAAAGATTATTGTATTGTGTTTATTGTATTTCTCTGTGTTTTGGATTAGCAGTACATAGATGGTTTTCTTTGGTCTAAACACTTAATGATCATTTTAACAACATGGTCCAGTTGCTTAAACATAACTGCAAAGTAAAGACTGTGTCTTGAGAACTAGTCTGATTAACTGGCAGCTAGTTAGGGCTGATCGGTCTTATTTTTTGCATTCATTGAACTAACTTACTAAAGATTATTATCTGTTATTACATTTCTTGAAAAAAAATTAGATGACTAACTTGTAAGACTAGTAAGCAGTGTATGCAGCTAGTTACAGTTCTGTTTGCTTTGATATCCTTATTGATATTTAGTGTGAATACTGAAATCTATTGATGTGCGTATTTTGGTTAATAAATAATGTAGTAGAATTTCAGGATTAATAGCGGTTGTCCTTGAACTGGTACAGCCTCCAGAAAACCTAATGATCCATTTTTACAGGCAGATTTGGGGAAGTTCAGCTGGTATGTGCTTCAGTGGAGGCAATGAAGTTAAACTGGTCAATGTCACAGATGTGCTCACATTTAATTTGTGTGATAGAAACAACATGTAAAAAACCCAGATGTTCAAACAGATCTCAGACTTTAGGGTCTCACCGTGAATACAGATTCCAGAATGTTCCCTGAAATAATGAAGACAGGTGATGACTGTCTAGAATCATCTGTGTTCATTCACAAACAGGAACAGTAGCAGAACCCATAGTGACATTATGATTTCAAAGCAAACAGATTCCTGCCCTTCTATGACACACACACATACAGGAAGTGACACGTGGACACACCCACATTCACCTGGTCTCTGTCGCTGGATGAATAGTGGATGGAGAGGGCAGGTGGATTCACACAAAGTAATGAAATGATGGTCCTCCTGGAGGAGCAAAAAAACGCAAGATCAGACTCCAAAGAAAGAGGCAGATTTGGGCTGGCCAGGAAATTGAAGTCATTGCAAGCAAATTGAGTTCAAGTCCTTTTGAAGAAAGAGAGCACACCAATCAATTCAGCTCTGCCAGGAGCACAGCGGGGTGGTGGTGGTGGGGGGGGGGGATCGGTGACAGAAGAGCACTGTTAACTGTGGTGGGGGGTGTGGGGGGGTCTGGGACAGTAAACAGCAGACACCAGGCGGAGAAAATGCTAGAAGTTCTTCACAAAACATGCACGTACATGTAAACACAGCCAGAAAAAGACTCCGCTAGCGTCTCCAGCATTGCAATTCAGTGGCAGAAACACAAACACTTCCTCCAAAAAGTTTATGAGAAAGTGCAAAGTCAGCGTTTCAGCACAAACACTTGCTAAGATCAACACTTTTCTTCTGTAGGAGATGAGAAGGCATGCTTCAAACCTTTCTGCTTATCCTGGAATGATCTGGTCTTGGAAACGAGGTTCGGCAAGATTCAGAATTTAGGAATTTGGCTATTTTCAGTTGATGATGTTGGATGAGTCCGGATGCTGGAATTTAAACTGGAATGACAGAAACGTACTGAATTGAGTTGCATTTTAAACATGAATGGAATTTAATGTTTCATATGGCGTGCATGAAGCCTGTTTAATGGTTATTCATGCAGAACAAAAATATATAATTTTTAAACGCTACACTTATTTGAGTTTCATTCTGTTTAAATTCTCACAGCTTAAATTCAAATTATTTTTGTTGCCTCAGTTTAGGCTAAGAATTGTAAGTATACCTTTTAAAATCATTTTCTGAATTACTTTTACCCAACCTCCATTTCTCATCCTGTGCCAAGATCTTTCCTTCTGCTAATTCTTGGACACTGACACAACATCTCCACTAATTGTGGCTGTTGCTCAGCGGGGCTGTTGAGACTGAGACGAGGTTGACGTTGGGTGGAATCATAACCCCCAAGGCCTAATTAACTCGGTTGGTTCCCCAATTAATCCATTAAGTTGTTTTGGCTTGGTTGCAAAGACCTGAGGCACAATTTTATATACCAATACAGGGCTGCATTAGGCGCTAAGATGTTTGTGAARGGTRYTAACCGCATAAAATAGTGTGTGATTTGTAAGATTTTGTGTTTATAATTTCTTAGCATGATATCGTAATTGTTTCACGGTCTTTTCCACTGTGACGCGCTCACGTTTTAAAACGCTCTGCCTTTAATGAGGGCTCTAAAATTGGGCCTATAATGATCTGTGATGTTTAATGATTTTAATTATGTAACCTGGGTTGATGAGAATAAGAGACAATTATCAGGAACACAGGCACACAGAATGTAATTATAAACATTTATAAACTACTATTAAATGTTTGTTTTATCATGAGTTTCTGAAGGAGTGAATGAAATGAGAATGTTAGAATCAGAGATGAATACCGCGTGTCTGTATTAAAACCTTTAATTGTGCTTCATTGCACAGTTTTCAAATTGTATGTTATATTTAGATCTAAAGCTTGTTGTCTTACAGGACAGATTTGAACAGATGATGTACTCTCTAAATCATAGTGCACTGTGGGTAAAAAGTAGTGAATGAATGTAGGGAATGAGTTTTTCACTCAGAATTTGGACAACACTACAAAATGGCCGACACCCTAGTGCACTATGTAGTGGATAGGGAGCAATTCTGGACAGAGCTTCAGTCTCACTTCCTGTCTGATCAGGGTATGTATGCAGTATGTTATGTATATTACAGTGTTTCTAATTATTATGATCTGATGCTTTTACTTGAATGGCCTCTTGTTTTTAATACTGCAGGGAACTGTAAAGAGAGACATTATAAGCAACATCAGTGACACTGTGTTAAAAACTGTATTAGATTAGAGTACATCTGTGCCTCAGTAACTGTGTGTGTGTGTGTGTGTGTGTGTGTGTGTGTGTGTGTAATGAATGAGGAACCTTGCATGAACACAGCTGATATCAGCTGAGCATAAGGCTGTCAGATGTTTTGATAGTCGAGATGAAAATAAACTCGTGTGGAGCGGGTCGTGAACCGTCATGATTCATCTGACCCCTAAAAATCTTTTAGCACCCTTAACATTTGAAACATGTCTAATGATATGATAGAAAATCCAGCAGCAGATCCACGCAAAGCCAATTCAAGCACTGCAGTCCATTTGGACTCTGTAATTATACTTGGTGATTTTTGCACATAAACGCTCGTTCCTGTTTTCCAGACCTGCTTCTCGTTTGTTTTTTGCTGTCGTTATTGGCTTTCAAAGTCACTGATGCAAGAGAAACAGCCGCTATTAAATGGTTGACAGGCTTTAATTTGAAGTAGGAGTCCATTAGAGATATTTGTTGATTCTGGAATCGGATGTAACAGCTGTAATGTGAATGTTGTACGTGAACATACATGTATATCCATATAGTAACATGTTATGTAATGAACAGGCGCACATATAGATGAATGTGGGATAGATGGTATAGAATATAGATGACTTGGTTTTTAATGATATTGGATGAGACAGAAAGATTGTGTGCTGTGAAGTCATTGACAGGAAGTGATTCTGATTGGAGCGGCTCTTTGCAGTGAATCAGATCGAAGTCTTGCTGAATCAGCAGTTATTTCAGATTAGAAATGAGCAGGAACCTCCGAAAAGTTGTGTGTAAAGCAAAGTTTTCAAAATGAAATACGAATGCAAATATTAAATATTACAGAGTTTAAGATAGTTGACTAAGAACTACTTTGAAACGAGAACTAAGACTCACTGATAGTCTTGTTTACATGCTGTCTGCGTTGTATGCAAATGAGGTAACGGCACAAACACAGAAAGAAAAATCTGAATTTGCATGCTGCGGTGCTATATGAGAGCTGATTGGTTAAATTGCATTACAGGTGATTGGTGAATAAGAAGTGGAATTTTGTGCCAAAGTGGAACAAAAAGTTTTGTTGTAATAAATGGCACTTTAATTTAAAGACTTTATACAATAGCTTGGAGAAGCATGAGTAAGTTGTAAGGCTGTGGGTGTTAGTGCCCCCTGCTGTAAGATGCAGGAATCACTGGTTAGTGTCCTTCATTGATTCATAGGGAACAAGGGCTCTGTGTGCTACAACAGACTGATGGGGCTCCTGCTTCATCCATTTCCTGTTTATTTTCTTGCGCTCCAGTGCTTGAAAATGAATATAATTGCAATGCATAGACCGATATGTTGAATCTCTCTCTCACACACACACACACACCGCAGACGCATGGCAACAGCGATGTCATGGCACACACTGAGGGTTTGAGGGAAATTTTCTGGCTGCTTGGCAACCACACAAATGGAGAAAAAGGTCTGGCCAATTTTTTTCCAGATGATTAAGTCCAACAGAAATCATTGACCGTAAAATGAATTATTGAGGCAGGAATCAGTTGAACGCTGTATTCTACTAAACCGATCCATTTTCTTTAAGTTAGTTTCCATTCACCTGAAAGCTTTGATGATCTATAATCTGTTATTTATTTCAGGTCAGGATCTAATTTATGTGGAGGAGGACATTATCTGTCACTGTGGGAGGTTCGGTTACTTCCCAGCTAATCAACAGACAGGCAGTGAAATCAAAGCCCTTTATCTCCAGCCAGAGTAATAACACGCATCATTTCAGCCGTAATAGTAAAGCGGCTATTTTCCCTGAGGACTGTGGCTGGTGGATGGTGACAGTGGTGGGCTGCAGACCTCACTGACTGGATGAATTCCCATTCTATGTGCTGAGTCACGGGCTGTGTCCCAAATCACCTACTTTTACACTATATAGTAGGTGAAAATCAGTATGTGTAAGAAATTGTATGTCCAAAACCTCAGTATGCAAAAAACATTAGTAACAGTAGCACTTAAGTATGAACTGTCACCATTACGGGACACGTCTCGTTTACACTAACCTCAGACGCCAAACTCATGAACCGCTGAATGAATATCTGATGCATAGAGCACACTTAACTGGAAACACTTCAGGAGTTTACAAGTTGTAATCTGATTGGTTGAATTCCACTGGCTGTGCGGGAGACGTATGTGTCGTATTGTTTAAGAGTGTGCCTGAAAACTTCATGCTAAACAAAAGAACTGTGATTGGTCAATAGAAGCTGCGATGAAGTCTAGACCTTTTGTCATCAGTCTAAATGTTTACACTGTCAGCTGACAGCTGGATCTGTTTTTATTTGTTTCATCTGCCAAAGCTTGCATCCCATTGCAGAACACTAATGAGATCAGATATGGCTTTCAGTTTGGCTCACTATCAAATGTAGTTCAAAATCTGATGCATATCTGACTTCTAGTCACATAAACGGTCGCATCTGATTCTCCTCATATATTATGATGTTTTGGTTGTTACAGGACAGACGAACAGTTTCTGAATGCATGTGAATAACTACACTGGCGATTGAGTGAGAGCAATTAATATGTATTTATTCATATTTCAACAGAAATGTTGAAATCCCTCTTGCATGTAATATTACCAATCAGCTTTTCCTTGCAACTACAAGGTCAAGGGTTCAATATTCTCACTGGTGAAACCTGCATTGTAAGTTTATTTGAAGAAAAGAATTTTAAAGCATGATACGATTCCCATCGCTGCATCTCAGTGGTTGCCCACACACAGGGCCTCTTCATGGCACGTGCCGGTTGTTCAGTCCTGTTGTGGATTTTCCCCTCATCACCGCAGCTCCCAGAATCGTCTGCACATAAACTGCACTGACTTCATAGCCAAAACTCAACTGAGAAATCTGATGTTATATTTTTACAGCCGGCTGCTGTGAAGCCCCCCCGCCACCAATAACTGCGGTCAGATCTGAATGCTGAATACTTCAGAGAGCACCTCTTAAACACTGCGTCGGGTCGTAAAGTGGTAACCGTGCCCTCGGCAGGTGTCGTCTGTGTAATTAGTTCAGTGGAATGTTTAATGCGATCTTGGGATTTGGCTGCATTAATGGCTGCGTAAATGCAGGAAAAAGCAACACCTGATGTGGCACGGCAGTCTGTCCAAACATGATTAGCGTTCGTTCCCTGTGATGACAGTTCTGGTGAGCGGCACTTTTCTGTGGTCGCTGTGGAAGGGGGCAGGATGCAGATTACACTTATTATCTGTGTGCAGAGGGGTCCGCAGGCGTGCTAACCCGCTAGTGTGGTCTGATTTGCAGGGAGCTGCGTGAACACGATCTGTCCATACAAATGACTCATTCCGTTTTACCTCCCTAACAGGCAGGCAGATGTGCCGACCACCCCCCCACACCCCCCCCGCTCCATGCTGCTGGAAGTGAGGAGGAAACTGGGTAGACGGCCAAAAAATGCAGCAGTTTGTCAATGCTAATCCTGTACAATGCTCTATGTGATGTGTCGCAAGTGTTCGACTGCCAATAGCAATATAATTCAGCTTTCTCTCAATCTCAGACCCGTCAGGTTGCCACGACTGCTCGGGTTCCCCCACCGCCGGGCTTGTGCGTGAGCCAGGGAATTTGGGTGGGAGACCCGATCCTGCTTTTCTGTAAGCAAATAGGTTTAGCACTTGGCAACACTCACTGAACACTATATTATCCTCTCATCGCTAGGGGAGACGGACGCTTCGCTGTGAAAACACGCTTGTCTGTCTCTCATCGCATTTGTTTGTTATGTGTGTTTTTGTCATTCTCTGCTTTTATCTTTCTGGTAGTCTCTGTATGTCTGCGTCCGGTCAGCACTCTTGGTTTGGAAACACCGGCCGGCGCTAATGCAGTGACATTTGGTGGACGTGTCATCCCCAGTGTCAAGATCCATTTTCATCATGTTGCATTTCTTTTGGTTCTCTCCCTCGCTCTCTCAACCTCTTCATGATCTCAGTCCATTTCCATCAGCCATCTGCTGCCCTTTCCAGGTACTGCTGCTTCAGAAGGGTGGAGTTTTCCAGGTCAGGGCATGTTCTCATAAAGTTGCTAACTGAGGGTCTGCTCTCCAGCTAAGCATGAGCTGTTCAGCCAGATTGTTCAGAGGCGGGTGCCTGAAGTAATACTCACATGGATTTTCAGCAGAGAAATTTAGTTGAAGCTGTTTGTGGAGGTCACAAATCAGTGTGATTTCAACTTGAAAACTCACCTGTCTGTAGATTTCCAGTCCACCTGATTAGCTGGTTCAAGTGTGTTTGATAGGGTTGGAACCAAACTCTGCAGGACACTCAAACTGCTTATACATTTGTGTAACATTCAATATTTTGCAATACATTTAAAAATATCTCTCTAAAATTAACAACTTGTTTTTAATTGTCATTTACAAAGAATGTAAGAACCCAGCCAGTTTGGTTGCTAACTAAAGGCTAACTGAATACACGTTGGTAATATAATGCAATATGTAATTTAAAAAAATGTGTTAACAATTTTATGATTAAGGCTAAATATATTGTTGATTTTATATATATACCGTATATATAAGTGATTTTACATACAAAGTCAATCAGGATCACTTCTGGAGGACTCTGCAGGGTAAGAAACTTGTAAGATGAAAAAGTGTCTCAAGTCGAATTGTTCAAGATCAGCCTGGGATCAGTCAAAGCCCTGACTGTGTTATGTGGTGGTCTGTGACAGAGACAGAAGCCCCTCAGGGATCCTGTGTGAAAGTTTCACAATATGTCCAAGTGGATGATTGTGAGTTATTCATTCTGTGGTCACCTCTCTGAAGCACAACAGAGTGATGGTTCAGTGTGTACCAACTCTGCTTTCAAATGATGTCATGTCATTCAAAACAACTCCTGACACATCCTATCTGAAGCTCTTTTGAGAGAGAGACTACACTTCAGACAGAAGAGAGAGAGCATTGTATGGTGTTTAACCTCAGTAAACAGGCCTTGCGATATTTAAGTCTAATATGAAATTGCCTGCTGCCCCAGGTCTCTGCTTGAGGACAAAACAAGAAGAAATAGACACACACCAGCCGTTTGCCCTTTTCACTGCTGAGCTGTGGAACAGGATAGATGTTTGTTGTTGTCCTGTGATGAGGTTATTTTTCTATGATAGCTTGATTGTTCRGCACACCTGCAGCCTCTGTTTGTTTGCTTTAATAAGTCACAGGCTGGAAAAGTAGTTTGTGCTGGAGTATTTGTTCAGAGAATTTGGTGGAGATTGTTGAATCCTAACTGTTAAAGAAGTGACAACTGCGCATCACCTTCTAAACTATATTTTGCTGGTTTCACAGTCTGGTTCACAATCCAGTTGATCAGGTCTTTCTTGATGGTTTTAGAGATGTTTTAGGCACTTGTCCAGCTGTAAGAGGTAGATTTAAGCAGTAGGGTAAGACAGGTCATGTTAAATGTAATCAGATAAAGACTGGTAGTCAGGATTACTGTATCTTAACAGTATGAAATTATTTTTAACTGCTATTTTTGCACTGGAAGATAAAGTCTTTGGCATGTTGTTAATCTCTATAGGTGCCACAAAAGTTTTTGGTGACTTAACTATTTTGTGTGTTTTGTTTGCTCTTTATTAACCAATTAGCATGCTTGACCAGAACTATACATTTAAACAGCTGATGGCAAAATCATGGGTGAGCATAAATTGGAAAACCAACTTTATTCTCTTATACTCTTCCAAGCTGCATAGCTGGGGAAAGAACGGGCTGTTAGTCACTTCATACACACACACACACACACACACACACACACACACACACACACACACACACACTGACTCGCTCAGTGAAGCGCAGTCTCTCTGCCTGGATGAGGAGCTGCTAGCATGTAGCTAATGCTTTGAGGCAGTTGAGAAGAGGTTTCTGAGCAACCCTTTACACACAGTGTGGAGGACAGCCTGGCCAACTCAGAGCCGGATGCACACAGCCGGGCTCAGTGCCAGCCAGAGGAAAAGTGACTATAGAGAGAACAAAGATAAAGAGGGAGGCTGGCAAAGAAAAGTAGAGAAATTTAGGTTCAAGAATGTGATGAAGTACAATTAGCACAGAGGGAACAGAACCTCAGTGTGAATTAGCTTTGCTACTACATCTCCTGCACTTCTGATGTTTGCTAACACGAGTGTTACTGTCAGGATTGCTTGTTCTGCACCTGTGCCTTAGTAACACATAACCGGCCCCGGCAACCACCCACATACCCTAACACTGTTTCTTCTGTGAATAAGATGAATTATTTTCTATCATTTTTCAGTTTGTTTGAATACGATGTTGTTCATTCAGATTGTGTTGCAAAACAACTCTAAATATCTTATCTGCATTAAGATCTTCTCACTGCAGTGAGCAGCTGAGGGGCTTCAGAGACCCTTATAAAAGCTCAGACACACACACACACACACACAGCTGACCCCCGGCAGAAAAACAGAAATATTTCCACCTGGAGATTTCTTGTTTCAGCCAGGATGAAGTTTGACGTTCATTGATGCTGGAGGTTCAGAGCAGAGGCCCCGTGTGCTGCACACTTAGGACTTAACAATGAAAAACAATGCAAATACAGGCCATGTTTTATTCACCTTTCTCTGCATGTTAGAACAGATTTGGGGCTTGAAGCATGTGTTTCTGGAGCACTGGGAAAACAGTCTCTCTTTAAAGCTGCCATTTCAACCCTCATAAGACTTGAGTGTTCCCAGCATGTGTGTGTGTGTTCTTTGTTCTTGAAAGACACTTCTTTAATATTTCTTGAGCATTGGGGATGTTTTGTCCCCCATCCGTGCAATAAGTCATGACAAAGGCCAAAACGCGAAAGATGTTTCCGGTGACAGTGAATGTTTGTGACTGGCCTAGCCGGGCGTCTGAGTCGCGGAGGCTCATGAAGGGGTCTGTAAGATGGGAAGGAGGTCACAGAGATCTGCCTGTAATGAAGAGCGAGGGGATCGTTACCACAGAAACACATGCAACACAGAGACAAGCTGAACGAGACCCGTCTCTAGTGTAAGACGACACAGAGACCAAAATGAGATAAAGGCAGAGACTGTGATAAGGGAGGGGAAGAGAGAATGACTTGAGATGAAAGGAAGGGACAGCTGAAAGGAGGATAAAAGACAAACTTTGCGACGTGTCAGTTTGCTGTGGCAGAACTGCAGTTGTGCACTTTCACCAATAGAGGGCAGAAAACAGTTTATAATAACCACAGACAGACTCTCCAGCAGCATGTTTTGTGTTCAGTTTCATTCCTCAGTGAAGCAGGATGTATATCACTCCTGAGGACGAGATTCAACAGCAATGAAACAAGAAAATAAATAAATAAGCAACTTGAGTGGATGTGTGTGTTTATAGGACTGTATATATCAATACAGCTAGTGTTTCTGAAACGCTGCTGGCAGTCTTTGTCAACAGTTGTGCTAGTAGTCAGGTTCAACTTATTATTTTTCCACAGAAAGCCTGCAAACACACACACACACACACACACACACACACACACATGCACACCAGACAAAATACAGCATGTACAGTATCTTTATATACAGTATGTGTAACTAAGTGGCAGTTGTGAATAGACATCTGTTATATTAGACAGAATGTTCAGCTCAGGGTCAAGAGTCATGTGACCCCGTTGCTGCTCTGTGATTGGACCGTCGCATTCAGCATGACCAGTTACAAATAGGTTTAAAATGTATTAAAATGAGTACATTTGTAGATCCATCAGTAGATTTGAAATTGTGTGAAGGTTTTTCAATCTCTCTTCCGCCCTTCTGTGTGTGTTTTGAGTATTGATGGGAGTTTTAATGGGATAATAATTTTGTTTATACTGATTTAAGAACAACACAAAAGAATTGTGTGTTGTCTGTTTATGTCTGTTTATTATTAACAGTCTGACTACAGGTATTTTTCAGTGTTTATGAAGCAATTTGGCACGATAAAACACAATAACATTTGTTTTCACAGGTGAAATTTAGCCAAAATATTTAATAAACAAAAAAAGCAAAGACTGTATATAACTTTCATGTGCTCAAACGTCATATCATTCTTTGCGTCTGTGTTTTATTTACAGAAAAATGAAGATGTTTTATTAATGATAAAACATGATGAAAACCTGAAAATCGTTCAGTATTCTTTTACTAATGTCGGTTTTGCTCATTCTTGTTTTCAGTTGTAGTTGTGAGGCGGTGGAAGATGGTGTTGTGCTGTTGTGAAGAGTTGTGTGTGTTGTGTTGAGGATGATGATTCTGAGAGACTGATAAGATCTGCGGCTGGCGATCCTTCAGCAGCTGGTGATGTGCTGGACTGGATTATTTTCTCAAGTGTTTGTGGTTGGAAGCCTCAATGGGGTGGTAGACATTCTCTCTCTCTCTCTCGCTCTCTCTCTCTGTCTTTCATTTCTCTCTGTCTCAGCAATCTAAGCAACAGTCTGCTAATGAAAAGCACACTGGTGCCGTTGTGGAAATATCCACGTTGAGACCAGAACCTCAATGTCAAAATCTTGCCTTTCTTTTTGCATGTGTGTGTGTGTGTGTGCGCGTGCAGTTGTATTAAATCGCTGTGTGTTAATGATTTGCTGAGTGTGCCATTAAACTTGCATCAGTTGTTTTGTGTGTTGGTTTAGCAGTCGCACGCAGTCCTGATTTGACACTGACATCTACTTGAAACTTATACTAGTCCTAACTAGTCCTAATATAGACTTATACTGGTTCTAATGAGGCGTGAGGGAAGTTAAGACAGATTTTGACAGGAAATTGAGGTTCTGGTGTCTTCAGCTGTTTCTTCAGTGTTGAGGTTTTCAGTGGTGAAGGGATGAACGATATTTGGCTGATTAAAGACACACAGCATTTAAGAATTCTCCATTGGTGACCATGTAAAGTAACTGTTTTCTCTGAATATTCTCTTTTTCATGCAGGAAATGCACAAATTGCAAATATTTGATTATATATTGAAGTATAAAATGTCTAATATAATGTGCCTACATTGTTTCACACAACAGATTGGATGGACAAATTATCACTGGAAACTGTGTGGCTGGTTAGGAGACCCTGCAGGAATGTTTCTGGTGAGGAAAAGTGTTTTCAGTATGTAGTTTTCTCAGTGAAGGCTGGAAAGGGGGGGGGTTGTTAGTGAATCCCCCCATGGGAGAAAGAGGGAGAGATTGGCAAGTAAGAGGCCAATGAATCGTCTCGTGGGACAGAAACAGCAGTTTATTATTTTTTACACAGCAAACCATGCAGAGAGAAAAACAAACTTCTGTGATAAACGACTTTACTACAAGCTGTTCCTGAATATATACATGCTATTTTATTTTTAATCTTTACATTAAAAGTGTCAAAAAGTTTTATACATTTAAAGTTTACATTATAAAAAACACATACAAAATGAATCAGATCAGTTTTGAGTTTGAGTAACAGAGTGGAAGTAACAGGGTTGCAAATGTAGCCTAGATTAAGAGAAGTACTGCTTTTAAATAACAGGATGGGACTTCACAGAACTCATGTGTTCATGTAAAGTGTTCTTCATCTTTCTTGAGTAGAGAGAAAACTCTGACACTTTCAGAGAAGCGCTCATGAGTTCAGTCTGAACCTGCATCATCATATGAAAAGGGTTCAGCTCTAGTCTGGTTGTTGTGGCTTTGAGAGATTTAAAGCAGGTGTTCTGGAAACTTCTAGTGAACTCTTGTGCTAATCTCTACACAGAGACCTGATCTGCAGCTGAACCGTGACAGCCATGACTCGAGCAGGAGGTCGTGTTGAAGCAAGACTTAACAAATCCCTTAAACGTTACTCTGTCAGATATGAAGCATCCGTACGCAAGCTCTAAAATTCCTCCTTAGAAAAAGTGACATACGCTTGAAATGTAGAGAAAGTAATTCATTACAGATCTGCATGTTAGCAGATTTGTTTATACATGCTGTAATTGGCTATTTACTAGCAGCCAGAGATGTCTGCATTTTCTGAAAAGCGGTTTAGAGGCATCACTTTCTTTATTTTCTTCGTAGTGAGAAAGTACGTCACGACCGCGTGGCATCTTTTGAGTAGCAAACTTCTTTGACACTGATACTGTGTACTTTGATGAGGGCAAACATCTTAGCTCAAAACGGCTATGTTTGCCTAGCATCAGTGTGTTTGGCTCTGTTACGATATAAAAACATGCGGCTAATATGAGCTGACAAGCGTGATTGTGTGTAAATTGGCAGTGGTGAAGGTTTAAGCTGCTCTTCTGTTAATACATCAGCCAGTGACTGCTGGGCAAACACACACACACACACACACA
>JAZGTK010012888.1:0-14650 GCA_036877625.1 Ambastaia sidthimunki | reverse complement strand
TAGTCTCATAAAATGGCCTGGCCATTCCTGGAGCCTGTGGATCCCAACGACGCTCCGGATTATTACGGGATCATAAAGGAACCAATGGGTAGGAATATTGTTTACTCAAGTCATGTGGTCTGTCTGGTTGAGATAATATGATAATCTGCTCTCGTTGTGGTTGAGTTTTAATTGTTCACATCATGTCACAGACCTGTCGACGATGGAGGACAGGATACAGAAGCGCTTCTACAGCAAGCTCACAGAGTTCGTAGCGGACATGACCAAAATCTTCGACAACTGTCGCTACTACAACCCCAGCGACTCGCCGTTCTACCAGTGTGCCGAGTTCCTGGAGTCCTTCTTTGTACAGAAACTGAAAGCTTTCAAAGCAAGCAGGTAACGTCTGTTCTGCGTTTATCATCAAGTTTTAAATTGAGTCTTCTACTTTTTCATCCAGTAAAAATCTGGGCCATCATTTTAGTTTATTTTTACTAGATGTTTTCATTTTTACACCGTTTTAACATGCTTTTCTTATTGATCATTGGCTGTTCTGCTGTCAGCTAATTTCTGATCTCATTCTCAGACTGCATTTCATCCAATCTTCTCATTTCAACCGCGGTGTTGTGATTAATAACCATTTGTGTTTGTGCTCCATGCATGTCATTCATACAAGCCATTATCCTTTCTTGCAGATTGTGATGTCATAATGGCTGAAGGGGCGGAGCCATGCTTTATTATAGAATCATGGAACTTGCTGTTTTATTAACAGTGGAAGCTGATGTATATTTAAATGAAGCTAGTGTTTGGAGAATGATAAACCTGTCAATAAAAAACAAAAGACTGATGCCTTGAGTGATTGACAGAGAACGGCAGCCATGTTGGAGACCTAAACAGAAAGAAATCGAGGAAAATGCTTTCTGTGCACACGCGCTCCTGTGTAAATCTGTTCCTTTTTATACTGTTTATCAATGCATTTGTCACACTTTTTGTTGGATTGGCTGAAAATTACGTTTTTAAGAGCTCCTGTTCAGTTTTATTACATTTCAAACGGTTTGTATGAATTGATTTACAGGTTTTCACATTTTCTGATCATGTACAGATCCTGCAGAATTCATGTAGTACGAGTTTCAGTTTGCTCAAAGAAGAACAGATTTAAAATGCTTTTGTCACGTTAAAAAAAAGTTTTAAATCCTTTTATTAGGATTTCAATGTTGAAATAAAGGACCATATTTCCAAAAAAATGAAATTGCATGTTCATGTTTATTTTTTTCTAAACCTAGACTGTTGGTTTTACCAGCAACACTTTAAACGACTAAAAAACATTCTCGTTGCGTTACGCAAACAAACATGGCTGCCATTCCAATAACTGCTGAGGCTCGCATGGTTCCTGAACTACAGATTTCTTTACTTGTTTTATCTTGCATGGAAATGTTCAATAAAACCAAAGAGCTCTTAATGTCCATCTCTCTGTTATTCTGTAGGTCTCATAACAACAAACTTCAGTCATCAGCCTCATAGAAAACAACCACATGCTGTACTAATAAACTCAGTCCGTTTAACTCGAGATGGAGCTCAATCCAGTCAGCCAGCATCGCACATAGCCTCAGCTTTTGACGGAATAATGGACATATAAGCTGTGGATTGGATCAAGAACGGACAGTTGACATTTTTGATTGTTAAACGTGTCTCGACTGGGATGTCCTTCTTTTCCCATTTGTTTTTTTATTTTGGAGTAATTGCCTACAAAAATGTTTTGTGAGTTTTTAAAGCCCTCCAGAATCATGTTCCCATTATCCAGGACAACAGCAGTTCAACAGGTTGTTTATTTTTTCATAATACGATTCGGCAGTTCAAAAGGGGAACGTAGGTGCTAATTGGTTTTTAGCAGTGGGGGGGATAAAATTCGTAAAATAAGACAATGTCGCTTTAAGAAGGCACTAAGGTCTGTTGAAAATGGTCAAATTGAGAAGGTATCTTGTTTGTATAACTTTCTTTTGTATTACTGAAGAACTATTGATGTATATGAAACAAATAAAAGGAGGGGACAGGGTTCTCTCATCTACATGAAGATGTCTCAATATTCTCTTCATTCAAAAATTAATCCCTTTAAATCAAGAACCCTGATTTGGGTCTTAAACGTTGCCTGTCTGAATTTGTAAGAAAAGGCCTGACAGGTTGGATTTCTTTTTAAATGATGTACTTACGAACATATGAATTAGCAAAGCAACATTTTGTCTGGCTAGTTGTGTTAGAAAGCACACAAAACAATATTTTCTCATGTTTATACGTCGCTATAAACTTAAGGTAAAGTTTTTCTTATATTTTTAAGTGCCCTTTTTCAGTCTTGGTAAAGAATTTGTACGGCAATAATCATGTTTTATTCCAGTCTATTAGTTTATTAATGGAGTTCCTTGGATACATTCTGTATGTGAAATATTTCTCATCTTTGTTTGTATACCTTGTTTGTTTTACACCTATCAAACCAGCACCTAAAATCTGATCTTCAAATCTTAATTTTATAAAGTAGCTGAGTAGAGGCTTCTGAATTAAACTCTTCATAAACGAGTGACAAGTTGTGTTGTACCCTGAACAACTGTGTGTGACTTTTCAAACAAAACACTTAATCATCAATATGAGATGTCAGTTTTTGCTGTGTTCATGTTTCATTTCATAGTAGTTTCTAGATTATTACAAAATTTCATTTTATACATGGGGATGAGATTTGCCTCTCTGTGATAATATTTATTGTTTAAGATAAACTGAGTATAACTCATCTTTAAGCCTGTTTTTAGCATAACCTTTAAAAATCACAAATCTGTGTTTGTCACTCATCACTGTTTACAACAATATCTTGTGTTGCTTTATTATCAGCTGTAGTGATACCTGCATTCCTTACTAACAAAAGTGTTTATGAATATTACCTATTTGGTTTGTTTAATAATTAGATAATTAATAATAAGATTGTTAAATAGCAACATATGAAAACATTTAGAATAGAAAGTTAGTAAAATAAATGAATTAATGTTTTTATACTTTAGAACATAAAACCACTACAGCATGGTCACGTTTTTAACTTACACTTTAAACGTTTAAACATCAAACATATAAATGTTTATGGGGGAGGGTATTTATTCAGACAGGGAAGTTATAAATAAAGAAATACAGCCATTTTTCATCATTATTGTTGAATTAATATTTGCAAAACAAGCCATTTAAAGTTCATTGTCAACAATATTGAAGAGTTAAAGGCAACTCGTGCCATCCAGTCCCTCAAATCTCGCGGGAACGCTTTGTTTAAAAGACGTAACTCAAGGCGTCCAGGTATGTAGATCTCGCGAGAACACGTTTGTGTAAGAGATGCAACGGAAGGCATCCAGACCGTCAAATCTCGCGTGAACACGGTGTGCAAAAGACCTAACTGATGGCATCCAGACCGTCAAATCTCGCGAGAACGCGTTGGCCACGCCTTCACCCGGGCGGTGTGAATTTTTCAAAACGGCCCAATGACAAAATGCTTTCGCTCGAACAGACCAATGAGATTTTTCACGCCGGCATTTTAAAGGTCTGTGTGACTCTCACACTGTCACAAGCGCTTTGTGAAGCGGTGAGTTACTTCTCACACTTCATTTATAATCTATTTCATCGCTTTATTAATAAACACGTGTACATTTTAATGATATATTATCATATGTTGCTTATAGCGAGTTGTTTGTTGTTGTTAGCATGCACGGATGTGTTTTTCACAAATGTGAAAATGTTTCTATGTGTTTCAGGTTATTAATTTCACAATATTGTGATAAATCAACGATTATTAAAATGTCTTCAGCGAACGAGAACGGCGCTCGTCTCACGCAGTTCAAAAATAAAGGGAAGGACGCGACTGTAAGTGTTGCTGTAACCCATCGACGCTTCAGACCTTCATTTTAATATTTAAAGTTGTTGTTTTAATTGTTTTGATGCTGGTTTTAGGAGCTGAGGCGTCGACGGATCGAAGTCAACGTTGAGCTCCGTAAAGCGAAGAAGGACGAGCAGATTTTGAAGCGGAGAAACGTGAGCAGTTTGCCGGACGAGGCGACGTCTCCCCTGCAGGAGAAGAGCCAGAACTGCCAGGCATGAAACTCTCATCTTGTGTTTTAAAAGTCAATAACCAGTTACTGCTCCACAGATGCATCATGACACGTGTTCTGTCCCATCAGGCTCAGCACTGGACGGTGGAGGAGATTGTAAATGGAGTCAACAGCACCAGTTTGGATGCTCAGGTCCAGGCCACGCAGGCCGCCAGGTCTGACCTACTGTTATCCCACGTGTGATGTGAGATATTTATAGTTTTGTATGTGATAACTCATGAAATTCACATACAGGAAGTTGCTGTCGAGAGAGAGACATCCACCCATCGACCGCATCATCAGCGCCGGTCTCATCCCAAAGTTTGTGAGCTTCCTGGGGTTGGTGGACTGTCCGCCCGTGCAGTTCGAGGCAGCCTGGGCTCTGACCAACATCGCGTCTGGAACATCAGAGCAGACCAGTGCTGTGGTCAGTGGAGGAGCTATCCCAGCATTCATCAGTCTCATCTCCTCACCACACGCTCATATCAGTGAGCAGGCCGTCTGGGCTCTGGGAAATATTGCTGGTAGGTGTCATGGACCAAAAAAACTATGATTTCATCGCTCTGGTAACATGAATGTAGAATTGATGGTTCTTCTGTTTTTTAGGTGATGGCTCCTCATACAGAGATAAAGTCATTAAACACGGGGCTGTCGCTCCCCTCCTGACTCTGCTGGCTGTTCCAGACCTCTCTGTGTTTTCTGTAAGTTGGTTAGAATGGATGTTAAAGGAACAGTTCACCCAAAAATTAAAAACAAAATCCATCATTTACTCACCCTCATGTTTTTACAAACCTGAAGAGCTTTATAAACCTTCTGTGAAACAAAAATGGAGATATTTTGAGAAGTGTCTTAGTGGTCTTGGCTCTATACAGTGGAAGTTAATGGGTACCAACATGAGGGTGATTAAATGGAAGAATTTTCATTTTTGGGTGAACTATCCTTTTAATGACAATGTTCCAAAGTTGGTGGTTCATGGGTCGCAGGTCTGATCTGAATTTGGTTCTGAATAAAAATCAATAGCATTTAAACCACGTGGAGATACTGTAACTGTAATGAACATGATTTACCAGCAGGGGGCATCGTGGCTTTAAAAATTGGTTCTGATCAGTTCTTTTCTCACTCTGCAGTCTGGTTACCTGAGGAACGTCACCTGGACCCTATCGAACCTGTGTCGTAATAAGAACCCTGCACCTCCCCTGGATGCAGTGAGACAGATTCTCCCGACCCTGATCCGTCTTCTGCATCACACTGATAAGGAGGTTCTGGCAGACACCTGCTGGGCCATCTCATACCTGACCGATGGGCCCAATGATAGAATCGAGGTGGTGGTCCAGACTGGTGTGGTTCCTCGGCTGGTGCAGCTGCTGGGTTCAGGGGAACTCTCTATTGTGGTAAGTTTCCTGAGTGTTGAGTTTCCTGGGAACTGAACGCCTGATCTTGGTGTTGCTTCTGCAATGCTTTACCAGTTGAGCTACAAGAACAAAACCAACATTCACAGTTGACAGTCCCTCAAAATCTCATGTTTCTTCAGACTCCTTCACTGCGGTCCATCGGTAACATCGTCACTGGCACAGATGAACAGACGCAGGCCGTGATCGACGCCGGCACGCTCTCCATGTTTCCCGCTCTGATGCAACACCACAAGAGCAACATTCAGAAGGAGGCGTCCTGGACTCTGTCCAACATCACCGCTGGCAGAGACCATCAGATTCAGGAGGTCATCAATGCTGGCCTTGTGCCTTACCTGGTGGAGATTCTCAGACGGGTAGGTTGCCTTGAGTAAACCACAGAAATCTAAACTAGCTGGTTATGGTTTAAAGGCAGGGTAGGTGACCTTTTCCAGAAACTGTTTTTGTTATGCTGGTTAAAAGGCATCAATCACTAAAGATCTAAATGTTTATATAATTAAATACATCTTCTGTGGAAGGTACAGGACCATAAAATGTTTGTCCAATCAATGCATTCGGTCTGAATTCAATGATAGGATGCCCTGCTTGCCTCTCGTTTGCATAGCATTCTGAAGAGGGTGGGATCTTGTGCTTTCAAAGCTAGCATGCTATTGCTAGCCTTCAGAATTGCAGTACCTTTAACACTTCTATGTATAATCATGTATTAAACTTTTCTCTTTCTCTTCTGTTGTTCAGGGTGATTATAAGACCCAGAAGGAGGCTGTGTGGGCAGTGACCAACTACACCAGCGGAGGCACAATTGAGCAGGTGATCTACCTGGTTCAGGCCAACATCCTGGAGCCTCTGTTGAACCTGCTCAGCAGTAAAGACAGCAAGACCGTTCTTGTCATCCTGGACGCCATCACTAATATCTTCTTGGTATGATTATTTGAACTCATGGTCATGTCTGTTGTGAAATCTGTCATTTGTTTGACGTTGTTCTGGATGTTGTGGATTTTCAGGCTGGTGAGAAGATCGGTGAGGTTGATAAGCTGTCTTTGATGGTTGAGGAGTGTGGAGGCCTGGACAGAATTGAAGCTCTGCAGACTCATGAGAATGAGATGGTCTACAAGGCTTCTCTGAACCTTATTGAGAAGTATTTCTCTGGAGAGGTGTGTTCAACAGTGTATATACATATTAACAATATATGTTGTGTAAAGCGCTTTACAAATACACAAATTTATTCTCCAAACAAGAGTGTTCTCATTTCGTTAAGGACTTTCTACCTTTAATTGTGTTCCTTGCTTCACGTTAAGAATTCGTTTGTTTGTTTGTTTGTAATAAAAATCTGCTTTTACTGATTATTTCTGGTTTGCAGGAGGAGGAGGACGAGTGCGTCGCCCCCGAGGTCACGACCGACGGCTACGCCTTCCAGATTAATGAAAACCAAAGCACTTTCAACTTCTGAACGTCTGATCCGGAACGTTCTTGTATGACGGTTCCCACACGACCTCATGTGTTTGTCTTATGAACGTCCTGCTCTGATCTGTACATACTAATCTGTTCAGTTTTATTTGTTGTAAATAAAAGTGAAAAGACATATTTTGTGTGTGTGTGTGTGATTATAAATGCATCCAATCTTAACAGTAACAATAAACGGGTAAATAAGTGATCTGTGTGTTATATAAGTGTATGGCAGGACTCTTATGAAGTCTCTCCAGTCATAAGTGGGTCTGATGTCACTGTTTGGGCGGATGGGAAGCTCAACACACACCTTCCGAACCCACATTTGCTCAGTTCAGTCGCCCGTAGCGGTGCAACTTCCCCCCCGAAGCTCTCCTGCAGCAGCCCCGCAGCCGGACATGCGGAGACCACCGCACGCCGTTTATAACGGGATATAGTGAGAGATCTGGATTATTTACACGTGAAACGGGCAGAAACACGAGCAGTGTGTGTGTGTGTGTGGAGATGGCAGCGCTGAGCACATCCGGGCCACAGCACCGCGACTCCATTATTCTCCGCTCACTGTGAAACTGGCGCAAAGGGAAACCAAAAAGCAACTCGTTCGCACCCGATTCGGTTTCACTGGTGATCGTCGGTGTGCAGAAGAGAACCGGACATGTCCAACCAAGCGGTTAGAAGAAACGGGCCCGTGAAGTTGCGTTTAACGGGTAAGAAATGCGCAACACGGCGCAGTTTCGCCCGAAACTGGCTAGCAGGCTAAGCGGCTACTGCTGTGAGCCATCGCGCCTTTAAATGCTCATATTTCAGCCTCTGATGTGAAAGGATCGTGTTGTTTTATGAATGTTTGGGTTCGTAACACTTGATGGTGGTGAATGATGACGCGCGGAAACTCGCAACATTGTAGCAGCAGAACGCGACGTCATAATGAGCCACAGACACGCGCGAACGTAACAGTAACATTTGTGTAGCGTTCGCTGTTTACGTCGTTTCCATAGAGTCACGCTGGGGTTGTGTTTAATGTACACGGTATAGGGGATGAATACAGCGGGGGTGCGTGTGCACGCTGCGGGGTGACTTTAAAGAGCCCCTCGGGTAACGTGGTCCTGCGCGACCCCCGATCACGAAACCAGTTCAGTGCGATTCTTTCACAAACTTGTTGGTCGGAAGCTTTATTTTGTGTTTTTGTTGCCGGGTCTCAAAAATGATCAGTTTGTAGAAATTAGATAGTTATAAATCGTGTTACTTTGATCACATTGTGGTATAGTTTGATACTAGCCTGTAAGCGTTAAATCTCAGCTGTATTTAAAATTGTTGCACCATGTGCAAATGTGAACACATGTACTAGTTACTAGTTATCTTTACCAGGAATTAACTAAATGGTGGTTGTTGGTATAGTTGGGGTGCGACACAAGCAGTGCTGTGCAGTATGAATTACACACAAACACTGTTTATAGATGCATTGTGTGAAACAGATACTCAGTGTTGATGGATGTTAGATGTGAGGATTATTGTTCATTTTTCTCTGTTATAATCTGAAATGAGTTCTTTTCACTGCAGTGAGCTGAAATGAAGACTTTCACAATGTCTGACCTGCTGTCGTCTCGTATCTTCTCATCAGTTCTGCACTATTTAAGAACATAACCTACATACAACATCTCATTCCTGTTTTCTCTTCAGCATTTGTAGCATTAAGGTGACCTGACAGTGATTGAATTTCAAGAGCATTTTTCTAAGTTAAATGTTGGAGATTCCAGTGTTGATAAAAGTTGATTTGATAAAAGTGTTTAAGTGGTCTTAAAAGACACCATCAGTCACTTGATTTTCATGACATGTTTCCCAGTTCAGTATATAAACTGTTTACATATATTTACATATATGAATTTGACAGATGTTTTTATCCAAATGATCACACTTACCTATGAACACTTCGTATAGTAAAATCACATTAAACTCATGTGACTTCCTGTGTTAATGAAAAATCGTCCTGCTTTAGATTCAGATCCAAGAATTTGTTATGATCCACATTCCCTTAATCCACTTTTAACGGGTTCACACTGCATCCGGATCACAGCTTCATACTTTTCCGGTGTAACCTTCTCCTATTTGGGAATAAAAAAACTGCTTTCTAATGATGTAACCACTTCCCATACGGATGTTTCCTTATTTGTAAGATGCTTTGGATAAAAACATTTGCCAATAAATAATCCAATAAATAAACATAAATGTGATGTTTTACTTTCATCATGGCTGTTTTTATTTTTGTCATTGTTTTTTATAAACTGTATTATATCATACAGTCAGGTACAGTTTGTCTGGCTTGTGTTTGTTTACTGAATCTCACTGTAGTTTAAAAAGAAGTTTATTTAAAGCACTTTGTCCAGAAGCGTGTTGCATGTTATGATCTCTGAACACATCTTGGGCTTGTTATTGCTGATAGATTAAAGTCATTCTGCTCTGATCTTCCAGGTCACATTTATTTAGTTTGAACAGTTTCAGTACAAATAGCTGAACAAACAGCAGTGGATGTTTTTTTGAATGAGAGAGAGATGACAGCGTCCGTGTTTGATGTATCTCCAGGATCAGCGCTCAGACAAATTCCAAGTCTCTCCGCTTCTCAAAAGCAGCCAAATTAAATATTTAAACTCACGCTCTGTCTGAAGGTATGAAGGACGATTAGGGCTGTAGTCTAGTAGTCTAGAAGTTTATAGCAGCTGGCTACTGTTCAATGTCTGTTTTTAATGCTGATAGTCTGATATCATTGCCTCTTAATTACTGAATGAATATGCGAGGGTCCCCAGACGTAGCCTTGCGGGATCTCGCTCAGTTATGGTGGAGCAGGGCTTTGCAGACTTGTGGTGCTCAGTGGCATTCGTGGAATGTAAATTTACAGTGGAAATCTAAAGGTCTCCCCCATCCTCCTTTCTCCTCCCCACCAAAGAAAGTTTCTCAGTTATGTCCAGTGTCAGACTGTGTGAGTTTGATGATGAACTGCATGTTTTACTGTAGCTCCCAAAACTTTTTTGTTAAAGGGATAGTTCACTCCAAAATGAAAATTCTTCCATCTGTGTCATCTCAAACCTGTATGACGTTTTGCTTCTGAGGGACATAAAAGAAAATATTTTGTATGCTATGGAAGTATGCTAAGTATGTTTTTGGTAACTAAACATCAGTGGCACCCATTGAATTCCATTGTATAAACACAAAACCACTGAGACATTTCTCAAAATATCTTCTTTTGTGCTCCACAGAAGAAAAAACTTATATACATTTAGAAAGAAACAAGGGTGAGTAAAAGATGGAAACATTTCAGTTTTGGGTGAACTGTCCCTTTAACATCTGGTCCGTCTTTGCTGCCACGTCCCTCAGGAGTAACCCTGGGTTAAGTGTCTTGCTCTGTGCTGTACAGCTGGGTTGTGATTCCAGGATCTGTGTAGTGCTTTGGTTACCTGTGCGGTTGAACTTGTATTTGCATAACTAGCTGTCATTAACTAACTGCTGACTGATGAGTGAAATCTAAAGACCGTTTAGAGTAACGAGAAGCACCAAAACATTCAGAAGTAAAACTTTCAGACACATTATAGAAAATTTGTAAAATGTACTACATGAAAATCTTCTTTATTTTGGTGTAAACATGTTTTTGTGAGGTTTATCTGTATACTCACACAATATTTGAGGCTGCTTTTGAACAGACCTGTTTTTCAGGTAGTAAAGACACGAGGTTACTGTAGGAACTTCAGGATAGCAGGAATGTGAGGTCATCACATGCACAGAAGTGAAAATCTCTGGAGTTTGACATCAGTTGTGTGTCGTTCAGTGTGAGTCTCTTCAGGAAATAATCTGACTGTGAGACTCAGTGTGTGACAGCTCTCTCTCTCTCTCTCTCTCTCTCTTTCTGTCTCTCTCTCTCTCTCTCTCTCTCTCTCTCTCTCTCTCTCTCTCTCTCTCTGTCTGTTTTTGATTGAGCTGTGTTCTCTTGTCTTGCAGCCATTGTGCTGTGCAGATAAAAGCGCTGGGGAAGATCCATGCATACGTCAGAGATACGTGAGTCACACTTTTCCTCTGGTGTGAATTCATTTCATACTCTCTTTAATTTGTGTGTGTGTGTGTGTGTGTGAATAGGCATTGCTGATAAAGTTGTGTGTGTGTCTTTGATTAGAACTCTTTTTGAGGCCAGGCAAGCAGATATACGTAAAGAATGTCTGAGGCTGTGGGGGGTGAGTATAAAAAACGTTGCTTATGAACAGTTTCTGATTTCCATAAGATTATTCATAACCAATGAATAATAGACTGGCATCTATCTGTCGATTGATGGGGCTTTTTTAAATCTCTGATGGCCTCAGCTGTGGAGTCACATGTTAGAAGATCAGAGAACGTTGCATGGATGTCTGTAGGTATGACGTGTAGATGTTGATTTGTAACGTCTTCTCATTTGTTTGCAGATTCCTGATAA
This sequence comes from Ambastaia sidthimunki, assembly GCA_036877625.1. Lineage (NCBI taxonomy): Eukaryota > Metazoa > Chordata > Actinopteri > Cypriniformes > Botiidae > Ambastaia > Ambastaia sidthimunki. The sequence goes on along the minus strand of JAZGTK010012888.1, from coordinate 3,260 downwards.
AGCGAGGGTTGCTCCATCCCCGACAGATCCCAAGTCTAAGTTTTATGAGCTTGTGAAGGTAGGAGTGTGTGTGTTTGTGTAAGTGTGTGTGTGTGTGTAATTATACAGTTTAGTAATTATTAGACAAAAATATTTTTGTTTTCTCAGGGGTCAGACATGGACAGTTTTAATTCCAGACCAACTGCCCTGAACTCTGAAAATCTGGATAAACTACAGCACGTCCTGGATTACAGGTGCATTGTGGGAGGTGGAGAACAGCTCTTTCTCTTGGCACTTGGGGTAAGGAATATGTCTTCGTGATATTTATAATTTAGGTTATTTGTGTATTGTTTTGGATCATGTTCATACTTTTAAGAGATGCGTTTAACTGTGTGTGTGTGTGTGTAGAAATCTCAGATCTATACCTGGGAAGGAAAAGCCCCGTTACGCTGGAAAAAGCTGGAGAACTTCAAGCTGGAGCTGCCCAGAGACACACTGCTGAGTGTGGAGATCGTTCAGGAGCTGAAAGGAGAGGTGAACAGCGAGACATCAAAGCAAACACAGGAACTCACCGCTGTAATTGAGAGATAAAACAAAGGCTCTGAAAGATGTGATGAGAAAAAGCTTTAAGCCATCAGAAAAATGTTATGAAGTGTGTGTATGCAGTAGTGGCCAGAAGTGATGTCTGACCTAGAAGAATGGCCGTCGTCAGTCCTCATTCAGACATTATTGGAGATGTATTAAATGTTTGTGTGCATGCTGTACGTGGAGTGTAAACTGTAGCTCAGCTTTGATAGAAATCTGAGGTGGCTTTGCAAAATAATATACAAGACACACGCAAGTGATTAAATCGTAGTCAATGCATTCTTTATTTTTCATTGCTTCGCATATTAGAACAAAGCCCATATTCCCTAATATAATGTATTTTATTAAGACACTGTTTAAAATTATTTTGTCATTAATACTTTAAAGTTCAGTGTTTTCTCCGTTTCGTACCATACTTTTCATATTTTAGTGGTTTAATTAAACCTGTAGGTTTATTAAATACCCTGTCATAAATTAAGTTTTTGTCACACTTGCCAGTGGTCGGTGAAATGAAAAAACTTCTCCATGAAACAGTATTTTTCGTTATTTAAGAAACGTATTTAGCTTTTCTTTGCGTATTAATGACATTGTGATGAGTCAGTTTCCATCTCTTTCAAACAGCACCTGTTACAAAAGACCCTCATGATTTTGTTCGTATTTTTGATGTGATGACTTAATGCAGCAAATAATTCACATATGTGTCACCACACGGAGCTTCAGAGAAGTTTCCTCCGAGATAAAAATTGTCAGAACACGCAAATCGCGACAGATGTTCTTAGTAGGTGGTCGTGTTTGTGTGAAGGTATTTCTTGTTGTGTTTATTTAGAATCAGTGAGGGTGAATGTATCGTTCTTAGAATGTAAATCGTGTCTTATGTCGTAGTTCTTAAATTCATTCAGTTCGTGCCGAGCGTTATTGCTGGATCCCGTCGATGTATTAAGATTGTATTTGTAAGAACTTCCAAACTGAGACTCAGTATCTGTTCCGGCAGGGAAAAGCTCAGAGACGGATCAACGCGGTTCATATCCTGGATGCTCTTGTTCTCAACGGTACTGACATCAGAGTTCAGCACTTCAACCAGAGGTCTGACTTATTACACAACATATTCCAACATGAATCTTTGCAGAAACACTTCACTATCTTAAGCTTTGGTTTCTTTAATAAAGCAATAAGACACAAGAGGCCCTGCTGTGTTGGGTATAACACAGTCATGGCTGAAGAGCTTGACTATGTATTGCAGCCCTAAACTCGCCTAGTGCTTTCATAAAACACTTCATCATTTCCTTCAAGGAAAACTATTTAAAAAATTGATTTTATAAACTGGCATGAAAAAATATTTTATGTACAAAATGTATGAAATGCTTTTTATTTAACTGCTAATATATGGTTAATACCTTACTGTAAACAATAACAAATTGTTGAACGAAAATAATGTTCATCCGCTGATTTAGTACCAGAAGCTTCAGAACAACCTTGTCAGTAGAAAATTCAGCAACTTTGCCTACATGTTGTTTTCTAAATTTAAATTATTATATAATAACCTGAATATCATCGTCTTATCTCTGCCGTTGGCTGTTCTGCATAATAAATATTGACATTGGCATCAGTATGCCGATGAAAAGCTCACAAAATCTCACTCACTTTGACTTCACAGACCAGCTTGTGTTGCTGTTAAGGTTCATGCAAATCTGGTGGGTTTCTAAAACTGAACAAAAACGTTTTCTTGTTTTCGTTTTGTTGCAGAATCCAGATGGCAGAGAAGTTTGTGAAAGCTGTGTCCAAACCCAGCAGACCAGACATGAACCCCATCAGGTGAATTTCTTCTCTCTCTCTCTTTGTGGTTGTTCTAATTACCATGTTAATGTGTCAGTAATTGCCCTGGGGGGCAGGATGTCCTGTGAGCACAGCAGTGTGCAGTATGTAAAATTAATGAAGATACTGTGTTTTACCAGAGCCTAGACACCACCTTTCATGTTTTACGATGATATTGCAAATCAGTACGCTTGATGTCGATCGCTCATTCTCTCTCTCTCTCTCTCTCAGAGTGAAGGAGGTCTACAGGTTAGAGGAAATGGAGAAGATCTTTGTAAGGTGTGTTTCCACCGCATCAGTCACTCACATGCAGTGTAAAACACTTGTATTGTCCCATCACCACATCAATGTCTTGGAACATTCTCAAATCTGATAACATGGATACATGGACTGGGTTTTGCACAAAATGATGGAGTCCATCCCAACTCAAAAGCATGCCGTCAATAAAGCAAAAGAGGGGACATAACAAACAGCAAAAAATAACATTAACACAAAGTTTGGAACGTTACAGTATGTTCTGTACTTCTCAGGTTGGAAATGAAGGTAACTAAGAGTTCAGGTGGGATGCCGAGGCTGTCATACACGGGTAGAGATGACCGACACTTTCTCCCCAGTGGCCTTTACATTATCAAAACCGTCAGTGGTGAGAGAGGGAGGGGCGGAGTAACAAGATATATTGGGGCAGTGGCTTGTCATTCATGTTTAATTCATGATTTTTCCTTCATCTTTGTAACACAGACCCGTGGACAATGGCATTCAGTAAGAGTTCTAAAAGGAAGTTTTTCTACAATAAACAAACCAAAGAATCGACTTACGAATTGCCGGCTGGCTCTGTGGCACCTTTCCAGTAAGTCTTACAACACTGATGTACGGTCTCAATGTTT
>JAZGTK010012886.1:0-14650 GCA_036877625.1 Ambastaia sidthimunki | reverse complement strand
AACGCTTGAGTTGAGATGCGACGCGTCTTCTCATCCAGAATTATGACAATAATGTTTCCATCAAGCCGGTAGTTACAGTTTTATTTTACAGTTGTCCTGTTTCTGATGGATCATCTAAACATCTGCAGCAATAACATTTTATAACATTTTATAACATTTAAAGATCGCAGTGGACGGATGTGACAGATATAAAGTGGGGCTGGTGAAGGGGGCGTGGCTTATCAGACGCACGCTGCGTGTTTGTTTAAAGTGAATGAGATGCGGACAACACAAGAGTCTGTGCAGGACTGTCTGATGTGATGAATTTACATCCCTACAGAGGAATAAATTATTAAACACGAGAAAAAAGGACGGGAATAACACTCGGTAGGTTTCTAAATGTTGTTTATGGTTATTCTGTCATGTTTTAATATTTAAGCATTAGAAAAGTTACTATTGTATACTGTTGATATAAATTGATAATACAGTGGTTTTTTTGTATTGAAAATTAAATTGTATTGATAAATTGTATTGAATGATCATATTCATCTATCATGAGGTTTTGATGGTACTGGCTAAGTGATGTTTATATCATATGATATATATAAACTGTGATATATATAAACTGATGTTTGACTATCATATAGTTTATATGAAACATCATATAAACTATAACGTGTCATAGTTTATATAATAGTTCATGAACCTAGTCTGACTGGACCCATGGTTTTGGTAACGCCACTAAAACGCTTCTCCACTCCTGAAAAGTATTTTTACAGGTGTAAAGTTGGTGCTTTTTACAGGTGTATTGTAGTAAAAATTAGACCGTGAAGTTTGTGCACTTTGCATTTTATAGAGGGGGTCTTTGAGACCACCAGTAAATCATTTTTATGGTGGACAGGGTATCAACTTCATTTCTGTTGGTTGGTTGCATGCTTTGCATTTCGTATATTAACAGTATTACAGTAAAAGTACAGTACATGTAAGTATAGTTTTCAACCTATAAAAAGAGGCTGTGGTCACATGACCCCAAACACAAAATGAAGATTAATCATTTATAATAATCAATTATTAATCGAGTCCCACACTAAGTGTCTTTTTTAACACTTTACACACTTTAGTGTCACACAGATGGCAGGATGTACATTGAATGTATTTAAATCGTTGGACGTCAGTTATGTTCATTGTCCCGATTCTTTCCTTTTCCTGTTTTTCCTTGTTATTGTGCTCCTTTGATTTGTTTGTTTCCGCTGTTGTACACACAGTACATTTCCTCCATATATAGAAAAATCAAATGATCTTAAATCACTGTGGCTGGATTCATAATAAATGTTTAGTTTCGAGGGAAACTCAGTATTATTTTCCTAAATATAAATTTGTCTGACCAGTTAACTGTACATTATCTGATTATTACACAATTCCTCACCAGCTTAACATATAGAAAACAAAAGCTTTGTGTCTTTCATCTCAGCCTGATGGATTGTGCTTAGAGATTTTGAGGGCTCTGATCTGATAGCGGGTGTATGTTCTTGTTAGGGTGAGTTTGTATTTCACACCCCTTCTTAGCACTTAAAAGAGAGAGAAGTGGATAGATGTGTGTGTGTGTGTGTGTGTGTGTGTGTTCTGGTTTTGGGAGGGGTGCTCACATAGACCTCAGGAGAAAAGCCAGGAGGTGATTGTGAGACCCTTATCTGTTCTGGCCAGTGCTGCAGCCCTAAAGCTATTGTTGTTTTATCTGGGGTGAGCTTTGTTCTGCTGGTAACAATAGTACAACTCAATGGGAACAGACATACAGTATGACCTAATACACTTGAAGTGCCTTAATATTGCTAAGAAAGTTTAATACTTTGTCATAGGCCCACAGTTTTTTGTTACGCTTTGATTTTGCAGTACCAGTGTCAGAATTTGCACGTGCTTCTTATTCTTCAACATAACAATAAAAAGTCAAGCATGGAAGTCCAAATAACTGTTAAACAAATAAATCTATTTTTTAGCCATTTGCCTACATTACAGATCTTGTTATTCCATGAACCAACTTCACGAGGTGCATTCTGGGATGCATTTTTAAACAGCATTAAAGAAGTTGTGTTGCCTTTTCCTTCACTATCCAGTCAACTCATCTGTTTTAGTGAACTTGTACTAGCATCGCGCTTCATTTATTGAAATGTTAAAAACCCAGTTTGACAGATTGTGTTTGACCTCCCTGTGGTACTTTTTGGAATATTCCAGGTTAAGCTTTATTGAAAGAATGCCAAAGGAAATATTTTCGATGATTGCAATTTTAATTTTGGCCAATTACTGTACGCTTGCCAAATAAACCCCCCAAAAAAAGCATACAATTTCTTTTCAATCTCAGATAGAAGGAAATTACATTCTGTGGTAATGAACAATAGTTAGTGTTAACTCGGAATATTTCTTTAATGTTCCATTTATATATTTAACATTGTTTTACAGTTTTGTAATGTCTGGAATAGGTGTGGAGATTAGTTTTGAGAGTTCAAAACTAGGTTTCAGGTTTGGAATTCAGGTTGGTTTTGTGGAATTTTGATAGAGACATTATTGCTCTGATGTTTCACAGGCTAATGTCATTTTTTGTAACTTGGCAAAGTCTAGAGGGTTCTGGTGTGATTTTCATCTTACCAGCTGAAGTCTGTGTTGAGGATATCAGATGACACATTATGGAGTTTCATGGATGACATTCTGAGAAGAAGAAGAACTTCAGTATTGTTCACCTTTTCCTCTGGTGAGCAGATGAATGATTTCACATCTTGGCTCTGGAGAATCTGATATGTTGATGTTCTTTGTTCTTGGGATGCATATCTACAGTTTCTTGGGAATATCCCAGACTTACTTTGGTACATGGCCTGATTTATATATTCAGATCTGTTTTCGATTATCGGAATGTCTGTCAATTCTGGCCAATGTCCATTTCTTTTATCTATATGCTGTAAAATATGATAACCTGCCAGATCTTTATGTAAATTCATTTGTAAGATCGATCATCTGGAGATTTTTATGATTTATTGAGTTATTGCTGCAGTCCTTAGAAACAGGTCATTAAATTTGGAGCATTTAGCATTTTATGATGCCTTTAATGTGAATGCAGTTTATTGTTGCTAATAATGAGAGTTTCTTATTGCTGTTCTGAAATAAAACATGTGGGATGTGTTAGGTTACACCTACTGCTGTTTTCATAAAGTTTACCCTGTTTAACCCTTTGAACCCTTTGAGCATCTGAATTTGTTGCATCTTATGATCTTTAGAACAGTTTGACCTTAAGTAGAATACTTTGTAGAATAACAAATGCAACATGAATATAAGTTTAAAAAGCAAATTTTTTTATTAAAATAATATTTAAAAAATTCTGTTGACGGATGAGTCGGAGCAGATAATGAAGATAACGCAGCCAGCGTTCATGAGTGTCTCAGTTGGTAAAAAAAAGGTTGTGGGTTCGATCCCAGGCAACACGTGTACTGAAATGCTGTATACCCATGAAAGTTTCTGCCAAATTCCTAAATGTAAATTTAAATTGGTTAAGAGAGCGACCACAATGAGCTCAGCTTTAATTTGGGATCTTTTCTGAAGACTTAAAGATCTAGAAAATAGACCACCCAACTAGAAAGCCACCAATCTCTCTATCACTCATCGTGGGTTAATATAGTCTATAACAGAACCACACTGCATGTTTTTGTGGAGTGTGGAAAATAGTGACTCGGTGTGTTTCCCACAGAACAAGCTAATTTGCTTCCCTCCATATGAAATAAGGAACAGGATACCAAACTTGTTTAAGATGTGACGTTTGTGTTAGTCTATTACAGTGCCATTTGGGATTAATGCATGTAGTGGATTATGTAAAGATGAGGTGATGGGATAAAGTCATGTCGATTGTCTCATCTATAATAATCTTAATGTAATTGTTTCTGAGACTGGCCCTCTGGATGAAACCTCAGGATCATAAATAATGTGCATTGAAAGAGCCTGCAGGCTTTGGTATGACTGTATTGCTAAATATGAGTCCACAAGTCCATAAACTTCTGCTGTGAAGTTGTTTCTGTGTTAGAGGTCTGAGGTGTGTGGTGATGACTGTCACTGTTTTGACTCAAAGAGGGAGAAGACAGGCAGGAATTAATTTAGTTTAGTTTTGCGAGGATTACAACTCTGAAACGCAAAGTGATGTCATCGAGACCTCATTGTTAATTCATGAGTCCTCTGGCCTTGGCTTGGAAAGGTTACCACTCATTTTTAACTATTAGGTTTTCTACCATACATTGTTTTGAAAACTTTGAAATGATAGATATTTTTAAACTGGAAAAGGCTTAACGTTTTGATTCAGGTAGACAGAAAAAATATAAAAAATGACTAAATAGGTGTTTACATCATTAGTTTAACATCTTAGATCATATAATTGTTTTAAAGATGCTTGAAATAAATGAATAGAGTTTCATAAGGGGCTCGTCTACATTGTGCTGAACTTGTGGTAACCTAGGCAGGTGGATGTTGGGCAATCCGCCAGTGATACAGATAAATGTATTTGTACTTTGGTGTATGTAAAGGAATTACTGTCGATGGCTCACCCGCCATGTGCGTGTGTTGTTGAGACGGCAACAACATCCTCAGGGAATGACTCAATAACCCATTGTAGTGCCTCTATTATCCTAATTAATTGGCCTCCTCTACATCAGTTCAACAGTTCTGGCATACAGTGTACTTCCTTCCCACAATGCATCTGTTCTAACCTGCTGTCTGGCGCCAAGCGCAGGAAGACCAGAACGAGGCTGGAAACGGCTCCATTGAGGCAGTCGTAACGGAAACTCTGTCTAAACACCCAACCAGCTGCTTCGACAAAAAATAGTAACATGCCAGTAGACTGTCATCATTTAACCAAACTAAATTCTGTAGCCAAGCTAAATTCTGCTGTGTTATGGTTTCAGAAAACCCCAAACATACATGGTCATCATTGTTCATAGTATAAGTTCTGGGGAGACAATCTGTCTGCTGTGAATCATGTATATATTTGAGTCCATTGTGTTTGAGCGAGTCTAGCATTGTAAAGTGAAGCTGTTTATTTTCGCAGAGTTGGGTTGGAGTAAGTTGTTTTCTGCCTATTAAAAGTAGAAAAACAGTCCTCACTATTGTTTACTTGAGGTTTCGTAATTGAAGGCAGTCCAATTAAACTGTCTGTTATACTTTGATTTTGGTGTCTGGGCAAAACAGATACATTTTTTGTTATATCCGACCCTAAACAGCATTTATAGACTTGAAATATTGTGCTAGCAAGAACATGTGCATCCCATGTAAGTGCTCGAAACATGTACAAATTTCCAAAAAGAGAGATATGCAGATTTTGTAATTAGTAATATTTACTAAGCTTACAATATGTTTAATAAAAAGTTTGTTCTGAGAACAATTCTGACATCATTTGTTTATAGTGGCGCTTTATATTTTGAAAAGAAAAACTTGAAAGAAAAAGTGGCATAAGTATTTAAATCTGGGACACTGTTTATCTGATTAGCCACTTTGCATCTCCCAACCTTTCTGATGCTTAGACAGGACTGTTCCTGGCCCCACCTGGAGCAGAGATACAACTAGCACCACCACTACCGAACCCCCAACTGAGTCTTCTCAACTCTTGGTTGGATGACCCTTGAGGTCTCGGCCTGTCAGAGCTCCACGAGGAATCTTACCTCCTGGTGCTCATCCTTTTAAACTAACAGCACTAGCATTCTTCAGGGCCGAAGAGCCACAGATAAATCACGTGGAGATTACAGAACTGCATCAGCAGATTTTGTGAGCGTAGATAAAAAACGTTTCTATTAGCGCTTGATTTAGATTCCTTTTCTCATGTTCTCCTAAAGGCCAGCGATGTCGTAGAAGAATCCAAAAGGCATGAAGACCTAATAGAGCTATTTAAAAGATTAAAGCTGTCCTGGTTTTTAGCATCCTACCCGCTGTCTGTTTTGGATTAGCTGTCATTTGCGTCTTGCTTCAAGCTAACTCCTGAGCGGCACATGTTGCTGGAGATGTACACTTTTAAGTGCTAAAACCCCAGGAGGGCCCTTGGGGTTTCGTCTAGCATTTTTAGACAGAATCCTTTAGAAGAGGGATCTGCAAATTGCTCTCACAAGCTTAGCTGAGGGGAACCAGAAGCTGATCTGTAATTGGCTGCTAGTTTTAATGAATGTCCTCTCAAGTCCCATGTCACGTGATATTAAACAGTTCTCAATCTTTCCTAATGAAAAGCATTCGCTGACAGCATCAAGTATAACCCCTCTCATTTCGGTCTGTTATGTTTGCCGCTGTAAATACATGTCCCCTCAAATGCCCTGGGAACATGTTATTGTACAAAAAGAGTCTTTCTGGAAATACTTTGCTTAATTCCACTGGAGTGCTTGTCTTATAATTATGCTCAGATGGGCTGTTTTGCATTTTTTTAAGTGCTGAATTTGGTTGGAAATCTGTGAGGTGGCTTTTGTAAAATGTGGTAAACAGAGCTAAGGGTAATGTATCGCTAAAAACGTTGAATGAGCGCAAAAAGTTGATGTATTTCTGTTAAAATAATGTTTAGTAACATTAATAATAATAACAACTTTCTTCTATTTTAATGTAATATAATTTGTAATGTCATTCTTCGTAGATATGTGTGAACACTGTGATGCTTTCAAAAGACCAGTCTGATATTATGACATTGTATCAACCAATAGCGTGAGTTGGGGGTGGGATTATCTGTTTTTCTGACCAATGATACACAAGGAAAGTCATTGTTTTTGCAATTCCGTTTAGGGCAGAAATTAAACTGTTTACTTTACCTTTAATAAACAATCATGCATGGGCGACGTGGAGTTTTGCGGAATTCTGCTAAGATTTTTGTTGGTACCGATTCCACCTGCTTATAATTAAGACCCTTTAGAAAGAATGGCAAATATTTTTGCAGTGATGTATAAAAACACTACACATGCTTTCATTGAAAGCCACACTTAATATTGGGACCCGTCACAGAAAAATAAAAGAAAGGAAATGGCTGCACGTTCGTGTAAAGATAATGTTTCAAATATATCATGAAAAAGACGAGGACAAAACATGCACGCCATTTTAAACAAACAGACAGTCAGTGTTAGACTCCAAATCTGCAGTTCAAATGTCAAAATGCTGGAGGTCGATCAACAGGGAACCGTGACAATCTGTTTTATGGGTGGTGTGACTTCCAGTGCTGGAGTGAGGTCACTCGGACCACCGGGAGCGAAAACACTGTAACGTCTGAAGAAGTTTGTTGACATTGTCAGTGTGGTCAGAAATATGAGAAAACCTTGCATGTGAATCAAAATAATTGTTAGTAATGAGATAATTATGAGATATTCGAAGATGACTTTAATCATTACTAACAAAACATCTAATGACTAAGAAATTAAGCCCCCAATTCTGTTAAGCCACCAATTCTGTTTGACTAAAACAGACTGAAATAGACGTTCTGTAAAGTTTACAAGGGAATTTTTTACAATCATGAGGTATTTAATTGACACTGAAACAAACAAAGTCTAGCAGGTGTTGTTTGGTGTCCTCTTAGACTAAACAAAAACCCAAAGCAACATAATGTGTCTAGACAGTGATGTTAACAAGCTGTAAACTTCTTCATAGTAAAAGTCCAAATATAGAGAAGAAATCTGCTTCAATGGAGCCCAACAGTGACCGCCCACAGTTTTGTGTCATTGTCATTTTGCAAGTGTTTTTTCCATTAGCTTTTTTCTATTGACATTAACCATAAATACTTAATAAAGAGTTTCACAACATTTGATTAAGTGTTTTAAGTGTTAAAAATCAGCACAAAACAAATCCTACTTCCACGCAATACAGAAGATTTAAACGGGCCAAATGTACAGTAGCTGGGTCGAGTGTAAGTCATGATCTTAGACTCTGAGGGGAGTTTACAATGAAGTCCTGGAAGGAAATCTCCTGTGTGAACCTTAACCACATAGTTAATGGGAAAATTGTCACCATCCTTTGCCTGGAAGATTCATGCTGTGTTTTAAGAGCTTTGGGGGGGCTGCTGTAAGCAATGCAGCACCACAGGGTCAGTTCTCTTCATTAGTTCTTCATACAATTGCTAGCAGCAATGGCTTGCGGAATTCTTGGAAATAAGGAAATGAGCAGGAATTCTGCTATTGTTTTTCCGCTTTTAACCAGTTTCCTGCTCATTGGATGGCAGATTGCTTAAAGGTTGTGGTACGGAGTTAATTTTCTCTAGGGACCTTACAGAAGAATCTAGGCGGTTGTTTTCCTAGTTTTGAAGAATTTGCAATATGTATTGTTTGACTCCCTTTATATTATGCAATAATATCAGCTGTCTGGGAAGTATATCACAACATTCCTTGAGGATTCTTTTGTCGGATAACCCCCCTCATTCCCTCCCCAAACCAGAGGTATTCGTCTAACTTGTGTTTTCAAATATTTCAGTCTTTTATGAGGGGATATTCCACCATTTTTAAAATATACAGACCAGTGGCTGTTTATTTTAATATAGAGCAAGTATAATGAACCCTGACAGTCAATCACTAAAAGTGGATGTTGATTTAAAAGTGCAAGTAGTAAACCTAAGTCGACAGATTACTTATCATTTGTTCATTCCCAACTTTTCCCACCCGGAATACGCCGCTACTTCTTTATAATTGCCAGATGAAACATGGGGAATTTTCTGACTGACAACGGCAGGTGATTATGATGTAGAACAGAGAGGAAAGTAATGGACTTGGTGACATCCAACATTATTACAGAAGTGGGAATTGGATTTGAGTACCTCGGAATACCAAGTGGAATTTCACTTCACCCGAATTGTAGATTAACCAAATAGAGATTTTGCATAATTAACAGTTTACGTAGAGCTTGTGAGCTTTATGGATGCTGTGTGGATAGAGCTGGAAAAAAACAGAACTTCCAGTGGGAAAAACTAGGTAGTAAATCTTTACTGACATAGTGAACAGACATATAGTTTTGATGACATATTACTCAGCTTTGTATTTTTAAGAAGTGAAATATTCTGTTTAAATTGTTTCCTGGCATTAAATTAAGTTCTGAGTCAGTTCTGAGTTGTAAATAAGAAATGGCAAGATGTTTTGTTTGCTCTTTATTATTATTATTATTTTGTCTTTCTGATTTATGAAGGAGAAGTTTGAGTTTCGTTTATACCACATAAGGAATTTTGCTGGATTTTCTCCCCCCACATGTATTTAAGAAGCCGATGGCAGTTTTTGCAAGTTGTTGCCAGATTTGTATTTGTTTAAGCAAAAATTAAATCTGACATGCTGGTTCTTATATATGACTCAGGTCCTCCTGCAGTGTTTGGTTGCTTTAAAAAGTATGTCATAATAATCTGTGTTTATTGTTTGCTGACTTTATTGTTCTTTCTCTCTCTCTTTCTTTCTCTCTCTCTCACACATACACACACACACACACACACACACACACACTAATAATACACATCCTGAGGAAGAATTCATTTTTTATTGTTTCATGCTGGCAACTGGTGGGAAAACAAATGCTTGAGGAATTACTGGAATTTAGTCATTAAAACAAAACAGGATAAAACAATGATGCCCATTTAAAAGATGGGATGGAATATTCATTTTTGTTATTCATTTGTAAACCCTGAATGCTGGACATGAAATGGCAACTTGGAATATTGGAATTTTAGAGTTAAATTGTATAATTATGAAAGTAATTAATAAAGTAACAGATTTTCTAAATACTAATGGTCTGCCATTGGTCAGATAAACAGGTAGTCCAGCCCCACACTCACACCATTGGTTGTTTATTAGTGTTGGTCGGGCTGCTCAAACAAACAGCAAACCTTTGTTTGTGCAAAATTTACATTTTTCGGGGGAAATTAATTTAGCTTATTTGTCTAAGCATTTTAAGCTGAGATAGCAGAAAATATTTTAACATAGAAAAATTACACACTTGGCCTTTGAATATTGTTCTGTCTTCTGTCATCTTTAAGGAAACCTATCGCTACACTTCTGAAAGCAGAGGAGACCTGGATCATCTCAGACTGTGAGCGTGTAAAGTGGACAGTAAATCTGTCTTTCTTCATCGCTGCTCCCCATCTTGCCAGATCTGGAGGTGAGTTTGATAGATCTTTGATGTACATAACAGGCTAAACCATCAAGGCTGAAGGAACTGTGTAACACAACCATGCCCGGGTAGTTATTGGTAGTTATGAAGCAAACCAGAGTTTCCCAAATTGCCCTGGGGGTCCATCTGGTGAGAGATGGGGGGATTCTGTCCAGCTGAGTGGTCACATGATGATCACAAATCACAAAATTGGCCTTGTAACAATTTAATTTGAATAAATCAGAATTTGATTCAAACAAAATTGAATGTGGGGTTAAATCTATGTGTATATATAACAGACAGATAAAACAGGCTAAAAGAGGTTATTTGAAATAAAACCATTTTATTTCACTCCTCTTTTTTATTTGGCATGTTTTTTGAATGATTGTTAGACATTTATTAAATCCAACGTAGTATATCATCTTATCTTATAAGCTTGAAAATATCACAAAAACACATTATTAAGACACTAAAAGATTGCCCAAGTTTTTCCAAATCTGGATATTTTCAAGTCAAGAATGAGGTCATTAATCACATTATATATTTACGGCTAGTTTAAATCACATCATCAATAGAAAGAGAATTGGATAGCTTTCAGCACTTCCTGCCTCATTGAAGACAACATGACACCTTCTAAGTTTCTCAGTTCTTCTCCTACAGATGAATAACCTTCCCACCTTTTAGCACCTGAGGCTTTTTAAACTCATTTGTTGCAGTGAAACTGTAATCCCTCCTGAAGTCTCCCTAATGACCTCAACAAACTCCTTGTAGTTGCCTAAAAAGAAGCGTTTTTGTAAACGTTCTCCATTCTTTGCTCTTCAAGCTGCTGGCAATGGATTGTGTTCGTGTCCCCAGAAGCTCAATAGAAGTGAAACATGCATTACCCACGAAAATTATAAGACACCCGGACCCACGCCCTGAAGACGTCCGCCTGTACTTGCTGTCACTCATCTAATGGTTCCCCAAAGAAAACGAAACCACAAGCAGACCTTTTCATCTCATTTAACGCCTGTGGAAAGATTTCCAAGTTGTGGAGTTTTGCATTACGAAAAGACTAGTTTAATTGTAAAAGGCAGACCTGAGGAATAACTCATTTGTTTCTGAAGTGAATGCCAGTGTTTTGGAAAGAATAGAGCTGATTTAGCTTGTGTTTTGTTGGAAACGCCCCCTGGATACATGTGCCACCATGTTAAGCTGGTGTCTTTGTGTATGTTAAAATGGGCGACTGGCTTGCTTATTTTCTCGGCTGGTTGAGCCCAGTGTTATTTGCATCACGCGGCAGCAGATCTTGTCATGGCTTGGTGCATTTCTGAATGTGAACACCAGCCTTTTTATTCACTGAAAGACTTCATGATTAAATGATCTGCATCTTTCTTTGTACGCCTGAGCTGTTGTTACTCATTTTTAAGCTAGTTACGTTTTTGTACAGTTTGATGGATGGGCTAGTTAGGATGGATAACTGGTAGATATTTTGCTAATCTGTTTAGATTTGGTTCTAGTAACAAAGAACCTAGGAGTCGGGTCACTCTTTTATAGTAAATAAGGAACCAAGGTAACAAAGTTCTAGTAACGAAGAACCAAGGTGTCGGGTCGCTCATACAAACAGATTGTGCTTCACCAGTGGTGCAGAAATTTCCCCCCCTTAAAAAGCTCCTGCTGTTCCCAGAATTCTGTTCTTTCACAAGCCTGACAGGAAGTGAGTGTTCATCCATTACTTTGAGAATGTCCCATACAATGTGTAACCCTGCAGGGATAATCGTTTTCCTGTCTGCTCCTTAAGGTGTTTGTAGCGTTTCCTTTATCTTTTTAAGAGGCTTTTTGTACTTGTAGTCTCGGTATATATTTAACTTGTAGGGTTTGAATGGAGAAGAAAACCGCCTGTGATGATTGAAAACCACCTCATGATTGTTGCTGCTTATCTGTAGAAAACATAGAAGTTGACTGAGAAAAATTTATTGAAAAATTGAAGACAATGTATGAAGACACTCTTTAAACTACTAGTCAGGAATGTAAGTCATTTTTAGGTCATTGGGTCATTTTTTAGGTCAGTTTTTAAAATGTTTCCCTGACAAGTTCAGGTTTAGAGTGTTTGTGTTATTCTTTATTGTCCTGTGCATTGTAGAGAAGAGCCATATCCAAGGAAACAGGCCTTATATCCGGAGTGAGCTGCCATTTCTCTGTTGGTTTACGTTGTGTGACTTTGTCACCTGGAAGTGAGTTAATATGAACAACTTCCTCTTCCTGTAGCTTGATGATTTTCCCACAATTAGTGTTTGTTTGTTGTCTTTCCTCATATTGAAAAAGTTGATGACCAGCTGTAGTCAAGTTTACAGCCAAATTTTATCTGACTGCTACACCACTCATATGAGTCTGGGTCTGTATCAAAAAATTCAAATGGTTTTGGGCTACAAGTGTGTTGCAACGAAGGTGTGTTTAAGGAAGGTGTTTAAATTTGCCAACTTTTGCCAGTTTGGAGGCATCAAATCTTTGTAAGATGTCAAGTTATGGTACATTGTTTTTGTTCTGTATTATATAACTACTTTCTGCATAATAATCACTATCATTACCAAATTCTAATCACAAAGTCTACGCATTTTTCAATAATTTTCTTCTGCGTCTTCCATAAATTTGTTTAAAGAGAGAATTTTGGCATGTTGTTTTTTATTTAAACGCCAGTCTTATGTTTACTACATCGTTTTTTCCTGTCTGTGAGCAGATCTGGGACAGAACAAGCTGCCAAGCTGACCAGAACGTATGCCAATGGTCAGAAGTCTGGCTTCCAAGAGACGAAGTCTAAACAGTCAGCACAGAATAACTCAGTACGCTACAAGTCTCTACAGAGTTGTTAAAGATGATTAAAACCATATCGCACTCACTCAATAACCAGTGTCACAGAACGAAGGAAATTAATTGTAATACAACATAATTCAAATCTCAACTGCTTTCCAAGCTACATGTATTTGCTGTTAACAGGGGCATAATGGGTGCCAAAATAAATCCATGAAAATATTCGTATATTAACGTCTGCCAGATCGTCATCGCCACCTTGCACAACTAACACATAGTTGTTGTTGAGCCAGGAATTATGTGTTTTCTTTATCAAGAAGAGTAATAGGTTTGAGTCAGTAGAGCAGCTAATAAGAGTCTCTGATCGCTTTCTGAGCACCTGTGGTCCAGTCAAAGCAGTAAATCCAGCCTCAGTCACAAGCTCTTACTCTGGTAAGATATCACGACTGCAGGGCGTAAATCACCCCTGGGGGTGTAACACGTCGCTGAGGAATGGCCATAAACCCAACCTCAATATCCCATTTCTTTGCATCTCCGAACCCTGGGCATGTAAATCAAATGCGGATGTGAATCCTGGATGTTGAACGAATGATAAATGCAGGCCGATTGACATGTTGAGATGATAAATTTACCCATAAATCAGTGTACGGAAGATGTACCTCAACTGGGTTTCCATCACTTGAGGACCCTGAATGGAGTTGTTATGTTGAAGTAATGTCGTAATAGGCTTAGATTTGGAGTTGATGAATGGAGCAATAGAAAAAGCCTATCTTCATTTTGCATATGTTTGAGCTCGAGCCCATTTTTCTCGTGTCGAGGCCGTCCCCAGGGGTCCCCTCGTGAGCCTAAGTGGCGCTCTGTGGTCTAACATACAATACCCTCATCATGGGAAAATAGCTTGCCCTGAGAGCCAACACAAAAAGTGCAGAACTTTCAATGAGATCGCCTATTATTGGACTTTCTATACCGTACATGAAACTTGGTAACAGTAGTACGAAATCCAACCCACTGGCGTAAGCTCTTGCTTGGCCATACGTGTCCATTGATGAAGGGTTAATGGTTGTATTTCAGCAAAAGGAATTTTAGGTAAAGAAACTGTTCAAGTGTGTCTTCAAGTTGCGCATTGCAATTTGTTTACGTAGTGTGACCTCTTGAAGGGAAGAAAATAAAGATCGGGGCAGCTGATTAGGCATGGGAACTTTTTTTGAAACAATGCTCCGGTTTCCCTCCCCACGTGAACCTCATTGTCACACGGTTAGAGCTCGAAGCGTTGCTTGCATGCTCTGAAGGTATCACATTTCCAGTCAACGCTGAGCAATCACAATCGTCCTGAGAGAATATGTCACTCGTGAGGTAACATCTGTTGACCTTTTGGTTTAAGCACTTGACGAGACAGTTTTGACCTGAGGACACCATCAGCCTCATTGGCTGGTGCTCGCCTGCTTCGTCTCGATAGGTGGAATGCCTGAGGCAGCCCCCCGATGTGATTTGTCTGTTTTCTATTGAGATAAAATGACATATACAGGATTCATGTCTTTGGTAAACATTGTATTTGATAAACAATTTTATTTGGAGTTTTTACCATCCTGAGGCAAAGCATTTTTAGTTTGATGTGGAAAAAGGTCTGGTGGACCCTTCCAACATTTGTTATTTATAAAAAGTTATTTGTTATGCACTCAACCACATTCTGTCAATAAACAGAAGTCTAATGGCCAAAGTTCTTGTCTTTTATCTTGAATTTTAACTTGCAGACATGTATATGTATGTATATAAACATGTAAAG
>JAZGTK010012885.1:0-14652 GCA_036877625.1 Ambastaia sidthimunki | reverse complement strand
GTCAGGTCTGATTCCTCAGGAAATGTTCACCTGTTAACAGAAAGAAGATCAGGTTACTACATTGTATGTTCAGGTACTGAAGATGGTGCAGCGTTTGTAGCTTGTTCTTACAGCTGTTGTTTGGAATTTAAACTTGTCATCCATGTTAAGAAAATAACTCTGCAGCTAACCTACAATTGTAGGTTTTAAACAGAGATGGCAGTAGAGAGTCAAACATTACAGACTGCAGATTTAAATGTAAATAAAATTTGTTAAGCACATGTTGTCATTAAAGCAAAAGGAAACATAGCAAAAGTAACTCTGACATTGTTTTGCTGTTAAACTTTTCAATCAAGTTATGCTGCTTATATAATTTTGTAAAACAAAAAATTTACTAGTGGTCCTGATGTGGGGGGTGGGGGCTTTGCAGGTTTTCCTTTTTGGGGGTCTCCTCTCACAGCAGTTACATTTTACTGCAAGATAAACAATTTGTGGTTACTGACATTATTTACATATCTCAAGAAATTAAAGCGAATGTGTCACCATTGTGGGGTGCAGTGGAACAAGTCAACACAAAACTGAACTCTCAACCTGTTTTACTTTGGGAATGTGACACCTAAACGAAACGGGATATTCATAATAAAAGTAGGGCAGGGCTTGGGTTTATCTGCTGGGAACCGTGTGAGTATTTCATACCAGAATGGAGGCAGTTGATGGGTTGGCACGGGATTAGACAAGATGACTCCATTATTGAAACACCGCCGGCACTTGACAGATTAAACTTGTTGCTTGAAACTGTGACATCATCCTGATATAGTCATTATAAAGGTCATGGAAGGTATTATAATATACTATTCTTATGTATTCTTATTCTAATGAAACACTGTAGTATTGTTTTATCTGTCATTATTTTTTTATTCATGTATCCTCATAATCTTTAATCAAGAATCAAAAATCTACTTCCCCTCTTGAACGATGTCAGTGATGTCAATCTGATGGCTGGGGGTGGAGCCAAAACCATTAACCACTCCCCTCTGACAGTAAGTCTGCAGTGAGTTTTGAAATACCAATTAATTCCCAGTGGAAAAAAACAAGTCATGCCTCCATTTTTCCGTTTTACTTTGAAATAAATTGCCAACTTCTGGTTCTCACTGACTTTAATAACTGTGGCCCTGAGCAAGAAATGTAACCTTAGGAACTCCAGGGGGAATTTTTTCTGTCATAATCTCATGTCCGTGTTTAATGTTACGTCACGTAAACGTCACAGAAACTAAAATCCATGCTTGTGTGGTAACAAATATTCTACTCTACTACAGACAGTCCTGATGTATCACTGAGCACAAACTATTACAACCGAAACTGTATTTCAACATATTAATTTCATTAATGACAACAAAGCCCATATGAAGACAGATGCTAATTCATTTTGGTGAAGACAAATCCAGCAGGATGAATCACCAACGAGTGAAAGTCGTGCTTGAGCATTTGTGGGCGTGAATCCGGGCTCTGGCGTGTTTTGCTAGCGTAAGAGCTTTTCTTCGTGAGGCTCCCCTCTCTGCTGCTCCCCACAGAATGAGGTTTCCCCGTGTACGTTCATGTGTGTGAGAAAAATCACAGAACTTCCTAAAACCAACAAACAAAACAAAATCTCAGCTCAGCACAGACTGGAGAGGGACAGTCAGAGACAGTTTGATCATGGGTGTTTTGTAACGGTGATGCTGTGACCGTGGAGAACAGTCGACGCATGCGACTTATCCGTCACAAGCGTGTGGGAGGGGTTGGGGAGCACGGAACAGCCCTGCTGGTCAGTTCTGTGCCAGTGCAGAGGGGGTGTGCAACACTGCAGTGGCTGATTATAAAACCTGCCTGTGTCACAGAAAAAAAACAGGTTCTTTCCTCCAGCCGAGCCCGTGACGCAGACACGGAGAGTTCTAGACTCTTGTGTGACGCATACGCAGACTAAACGCAGGTTAACTGCAGAGTCTGAATCACGAGCGCATGAGTGTCTATCTGAGTGCGAGTACATCCAGCAGCCAATCAGAGAGGAAAACTCTACTATCATCATGACGACTCAAAACAACAACATTGCCATTTGCCCATATTTGGAAATGTTCCGAGTCCAGTTCAAAAATGCAACGTAACATAATGTGTAATATTTATAAATACATATACACCCAGATATGACTCCCCACATTATTTTGAGGAACACTGTGATGTGTCAGAACAATTTTAGATGTTGACAGGAAATCGAATGTGTCATTCTATAGTTTAAAACACAGTATGTACAACAAATGTTGCATGAAAAATCATTATGACGTCTTACATTATAAAAGAACTATAATTTAAACCCTAAAAAGTTTCATGCTAAAATCTGATAGGATGAGCTGCTTTGTAACTGTAGTGAAACACCCTTTAATACAAACAATTCTGACACTTATTTGTGCAAATAAAACTATCTGTAGCAAACCAACAGTTATGAAACGTTGCTATCTAATGGCAATTTCATGTATTCATCTAACTGCTGGCCCGGGTCGCCCTCAGAAATATGATGTCATGTGATAAATAATAAACCCTGTGACCCCATATTTCTGTCACACACTGACACATTCTGACACTGAACCCCTCTGGGTCACTCATTAGCCCCATGACCTTTGACCTAAGGCTGGATGGGTCACCCTTTCATTTTTACACCGTACTGATGTAGTTCTCCTAATTTGATTATGCGACATAACAGACAGACGTTTTTCTTATAAAATGTTGTCAGTCTTATTGTGAACTATTAATCAGTATATGTTAAAGTAAAATAAGAAAATAAAATATTTGTTTTCATTCAAATGTAACGCGCTTCTTTGCCTTTAAAGCAAATTCTCATTTCAGCTGACATCACAGGCCAAAAATATGTCTAACGCAAGTGGCTGTTTTACACGCTCTGTACATGTACACAAAATTTTGGTTACATAAGACGTTTGTTTTTAAAAACAACGTTTTAATAATAATGAAGGTGGACCAGTAACTAGTTATGAGTTTTAGAATAATGTCATATTAAAATAAAGAAAAAATAAAATGGTGAACATTCTAAAACTCAAATCATATCTGATCGAATTTCAAAGTGTTACTATTTTGAAAGCTAATGGCAGATTAACAAGTTGGATGAGTTATTTAATATGTTAAGATGTATAACATGCATTCAACTGAACTGAAGAAAGCTCTTGTATACTGAAGGTGGGTTTATTGATTTGTAAAAAGAGAGAGTTGTAAGGTATGTAAGGTATTATGTACAGTGCAATATCTCTTACATGTATGTGTATATATATTTCTAACTATGTCTCTCTCTCATTTTACACACTAATACACCCACCTCCAAACCCCCACGCAAACACACACGCACACACACACTGCAACCATCCAAGGTCTGCGCCTCAAACTCAGGCTGCCATTGGACGGCGGGAGGGTGGGGCCTGCTGCAGAAGTGGGGGAGGGCGTGGGTGGGATGGGCTTCCCCGCATGATCAGAAGACATGTGGCGTGTCTCCCCTTCTTGTATGCTGTGCCAGAGCCCATAAAAATCAGCCCTGCTTCTGAAACATCTGCTGTAAGGAAGCATCTCCCATCATCCGAGCAGCTCTGAGCTACGCTAGCAAAAATCACGAACGCGTGACATTTTCTGTGACATTAGCCCCATCCCCGGTGAGATGAGGTGTCACTTAAAAAAATAGCCACGCGATTCTGAAGACCTAGTTATGTGCAGCTATGCCGTCTTGTGCGTAAAGCAACCTGAGCATCAACAGCTGTTAGTCATACAGGCTAGCTAATGTTTCAGCTTACTACGCTCTTACTCAGCGCGGTTTGCCTTAGACGGAGACATTACACTGCTGTACTGACAGCTGCCAGAAAGTGTGTGTGTGTGTGTCGGGATGAAGGGTTTGCCGAGCCTTAGCTCACTCTTGATTTTTCCCAGTTCAGAAACTGCTGGCTCGAAAACGACGCAGACTCAAACGTCAAATGACACTTAGGGATGTTAATTTTGACATATCGAACCCCCATTATTCAAATGCGACAGGAGGTGTTGCCATGGTGAAGGGGGTCGACATCGGGCTGTCAATCATGTCGTTTTTTTCCTGTGATATTAGCAGTACAGCTGGCTGTAACATTTGATGGGGGAGGGTGAAGTCAAGCTCGCACCCGTGCATACAAGACAGAAGCAGTTACAGAGAAAGGATTGTTTAATTATATATGATCCGTGCTGGGCTAAAGAAAGCGGCGATACTGCAGCTAACATAATCTCTGACTGCTGGTGTATCATATCAGGTGGATACTAAATTGGTTAGTTGAAACAGACATGACTGATGACCAGTGAGTTAAAGAGGCGAGAATAATTTTACTCACAAATAGATACTAGTTAAGATGAAGCGGGCACATGTTTGGCATGCATGTTAAAGCGCTAGCGTCCTTTTTATTCTGACACGTATTTAATAAATGTGAATAAATCACACAGTGTGAATGACCAGTTATTACCCTGGAAAACTGTGTTAACCTTCCCAAAGCAAAGATTTAATATTCAACCACAAGGCCTCTCTTCAAAACCCCGCCCTACACAGACATGTCAGAGAGAATGATTGACAGGCTGATAACAATTAAAAGGACCAGCGCCCCCTACAGTCTAAAGCCTCTATCTGACATCAGCCAGGAGGATGTCTACTTTGTATTTGTATTGCAATTAATTGATTCATATTTAAAACGTTGGTAAAGTCTATTGCACCAAAAATAGTAGAAATTATAGCAGTTTTATACTGTTTTCCATCTTCTCTCATACTCCTAAAGTTTCTCCTCACATTGTAAGTCGCTTTGGATAAAACCGTTTGCTAAATGCCTAAATGTAAATTTGCAATCTGTAACTTCTGCTCTCTACCGCCATCTCTGTTTGAAACATTAAACTGCTGAGTACTTGCAGAGTTATTTTCATAATGTGCACAACAACTTTAAATTCTCAACAACTGCTGTAAGAACAAGCTACAAATGTTACACAAATCTACAACACCTGGACACGTGATACACTGGTGGGATCTTTACAGTAGTCAGGTTTTCTGATCTGTCATGTCACGATCTGTCATCTGATCAAGCAATAATGTTAATGTCTAAAAAACTGGACATTTTAAATGTTACATAACATTTGAAACATTTTTGTTACCTAATGGAAACGTTAGAGAAACGTTCTTACACACTAACATTTTTAGCTGGGAACAAGTAAGATGTTCTCTACATCTCCATCAGCTCCATTCATGGAAGTCTTCCAGCCAATCTCATTATTTCACTCCTAAAACAGACTAAGAATAACACGGCTAATAAGAGAACTGCAAGGGTCCTTATATGGCCAAAGAGAAGGTGGCTTTACGCCAGACCCAACATTAGCCTCGTGTCTGTACAGACAGCTCATGAGTGGTGTCTCTCAGCGCTGGAGGCCCGAGAGTTGGGATGACGAACTCAGGGACCGCGGCACAGACCCGTGACTGAGGAATGCGACGCTGGAATGCGAGGATGGAGAATTTGGTGTGAGGGACACGTGTGAGGCATTCTGTCTTTGATAAGATCAAAGACTGTGGAACCAGAACGTCCTATCCCATGATTCCACTGTAAGGTCAGATGATTACAAAAGGGACAGCAGAGAGACCTAGTGGAGAAGTCAAAAGCACAATATGTTAAATCAATGCTTTGTCCATATTAATGTTCATGGACCACAAACTGGTCAAACTATGAAAACTAGCCTCATTTTCCCTGGAAACTTTACCTTGCAATTTAGATCATTAATGTTCATCCAAACAGGCAGAAATGTCATTAACATTTTTAATGAACATTCAATATTTAAAATATCTTCTTCACAGAAGTGCAATTAGCCCTGGGTAATAATGGTTCACAATTATTGCTTCAAATAAAGAACTTTCCATGGAACACAACATATAACTCAATGTAAAACATTAAAAGTGTCCATACAACTTATTATTTTACAAATAATGTTTTACATTGATTTCAAAACACTATCTACAAAGCCAGATGCACTATAAATGTACTACTTTTAAGGTGCCATTTTGCCATTTTTGGACTTTGATAACCCCATTCTGAAAAATAACCTTCAGAAAGTCATCAAGCTCTGGAATGACATGAGGCACAAGGTAAACAAATGATGTTTTCAGATTTTTTTCTTCTCAGAATTGTTATTTTTGAGGGCACTAAACTTTCAATAGAGGTTCTCAACCTTGGGGTGATGACCTCATAGGGTCATCAGAAACTCAAATAAGGTCACGGGAGGTTTCTATGTCATTAAAACTAAACCAAACCACATAACTGCATTACCAGTGTGTACTTCTGCTGGCATTAGTGCTGCTATAAACCATCACCGTGACATTAGCACAAAAGTCAGTGTCACCTTGTACTGCCTTGTACAAATATTTCCAATGAAACGCAATCAAAACTCTGTAATGTAAACAGTTGCAAACTTTACCCTTCTAATTAAGTTCAACGCAACATTTTGGGACCGTAATATGACTGTACCCAAACCTCAAAGTTTATTAGAGCTGACACAAAGCTAATACACCGACAGACCTCTGAAGGTATGGTTTCACGGTTTCCATAGCAATGGGACTCCCAACACCTGCTGGGATTTTTCTGGTGCAGGACGGGTTACACTTATGGATCACATGACCGGACAGTTTCTCATTAAACGCAGCCCACCTGATCTCCCACCATGACACTCAGCATTCACTATATTCTCAGCTCCTGTAATCACAGCTCACAGCTGCCTAAACAATTTCAGCCGTGTCAAGAGAACCCAAAACCAGCTCGCATGCCAAACACACAGAACTGAAAATGCGTTACCGTAAAATGAAGCATAATTTGTTCAGCCAGCAATTTTAAAGCATGCCGGTCTATCTTCTTCCTAATGAAAGCACTTTCACTTTGCTATTTGATATCTGTAATGGTTTTGGTGTTAGAAAGGATAAAAATGATGACCATAAAGAACTGTAGGTTGTTCAGTGATGGGTTAGATAGCAGCTTCATGCTAACATCATGTCAACCAAAATAGCTAATGGAATTTCTAATGTTATTAATTTAAAATCAATCAGAAAGGGTCGAAAAATTAAAGTGTCTGAGATGATGGAAAGGAAAAAGAGTTATTAGCTGCCATTTTTGTATTAACTAATAAGTTTGATTTGTTGTAGAATTAAATATCTTACTGGATACACAAAATATTTAAAAGCAATCTAAAAACGAGGAATAAGTGTGTGTGTGTGTATATATAAAATACACACACAACACACACACACACACACACACACATATACATATATAACAGTATACCATGTTGTTTCTAATGTTCTAATACTCTGCTACCTTCTTGTAAGGCTACACAGCAGTTAATTGGGGTAAAAGTTGACCACTTTAAATGTAAATTTCTCTTGGCGCTCATATTAAAAAGGATCTTCAGCATAATATTATTACCTCCTGTTCCCCTTTTCCCACTGGCCATTATGAGACAAGCAGTGGCTCTCATAATTACTTCTTTGGCCCTCCCTATCAAACATTAATGCAATAACCTTCCATCCAGCTGTTACCTGCAGTCAGACTCACTGTAAACGTTCAACACAGTCCAGGTCTCGCACCATCCCATCATCTCATCATCTACATGGAATTAATGACATCACTGATGATAGATGAACAGAAAATATAGACTTGTAAAGACTAGACTAGAGTCAGCAGTGATGGACTCCAAACAGGTGGATGTGACCAGGTGTGGGGTAACAAATCTGCATTGTTACACTGCACACGACAGGCCCAAGCAGGTGGAAATATGTCAGACACTAAAAGGTGATGAGAAGCAAGCAAACTGGGCAGATGAACAGGTGTTACGTGACAGAAATGGTCACAGAGGGGGTCAAAGGTCAAACGGACGTCGCTTCCACAGTGCATGACTGTGAGACGAAGGGAAAAAGCGTTTGTGGAGACGGATTTCTGCAATGAACTTTTAAACACAACTGTTTTAAAACTGTAACTCTGTTCTAAAAACTAGCTGTGTCGCTGTCTACTGCCTATGTAGACAGTTGCCTTCTAAGGCAGCATCCTAAGTGAAGTTTTTAAGTGAAGGATTTATTAGTTTATCATATTAGTGTTAGGTACAAATACATCTTGACAAATTTAATTATTACTCTCCATTGATTTAATTTCAGTTCAGCCGACCTGCTAAGCTAACAATGTGATATGTTAATTAGCATAAAATACATATTTCAATGCATTATAGAATTGCTTTGCCCACAACTCATACTTCACAATTACAAAAGGAGATATCTTAGAAGGCAGCATAATTTGGAACGATCCTCAAGTCAAGAGCATGGCTATGATGCCTTAAAATGGCCCCTATGTAAGTAGCTCACTATGTTATGAAACAGAGCCCATACTAATCATCAGTAAATGGATTTATTTGGCATGGTTTACTAAATCTGTCACCGTATACAACAGGGCACGTTCTAAAACTCCTCGTGCTTTGACAAGCGCAAGCACACACGTCACATGGTTAATTTAGTAAAGGTTAGGCATGAGGAACATGGTTATTAATGAGGGTGATGCTATGAATACCCCACAGGTCTTTTCTAAACCAGTGGCCTTTCAGATACTGTACAACTGATGGCCTTTTCTTTCCGAGCACATGACCGAGCAGAACCCACGAGACAAGAGGCGCATGTGTAGGATCTGATACCCGCAGACTGTCAAACACACTCACTTACAACAGACAATTATATGCACGTGATTGCTATATCCAGCTAACAGGGAACGTTCTGAAAACATTGGCTAATGTCCTTTCAAAGATATTGAAGTAACGTTAGTAGAGCATTTATTTAACAACGAATATAATATCCAAAATCATTCTAAAGTAATGTAACTTTAAAATCTTTACACAATAAAAAAATATTTTAATAACCAAGAAATAACGTTAATACAACAGTTACAAAACTGGACAGTTCTTAAGGTTCCTGGAACATTCAAAATAGCATTTTTAAAATGTTTGTTACTAAATGGAAACGTGAGGAAAACATTCCTACAACCTAAAATTGCTGTAGCTAGGTAGTGTTTTTAAATTAGCTGTCCTTGGTTACATTATATGTTTAAAGCAATATTCCCATGTGAGGTTTTCTCATTAACCAATACTGATAATGTACAACACGGCTCTAACTGTAGGGAGAATATAACATGCTTGGAGTTGGAGATCTTGGTTATGAACTGGGGCATTTGTGCACTGAAGTGATATGAAAGTTGAAATGAGATCTATTTTCACAAGTCCCCAATGCAAAGCTTCTTGACATGAGGGGTGACCCACTGATAATTTGTTTGCAGTCCCAAACCAACCTCCAACCTTTTAAATGGTTCTATACAGGTGCAGTGTCTATAAAAAACAGAGCAAACTTCAAACACATTAGTGACATGGACAAACCAGAGAGGAATGGAGGTGGGGGGCTAGTTGACGATAGCAGAAACTCTATCCCCCTAATAACACACACACAAACACACACACACACACACACATAAAATACAACTTACACCCTATATTCCAAAATCTTGTTGTCTTTGATATTATGGCACATGGTTTGTGATAAAAAAATAGCAGGTTATAAATGAATCTTTAAATAACAGGTAAACTAACTCATTAAATTCAGTGTTCACGCTGTTTAAATAATTTATTAAACACTTTCATGGATGAAGGTCAGATTGCACATTTATTCATGCAGGGCCATTAAGAGAAAAAATGTACAAAATTAAGCCATTGAAATATGAGCCATGTGACCAACGGCCCTCAAAGCGCTCCATTAACACTGAATGAATGACTTTTTTCCTTAATATGTCCAATTAAACACTAATATGTTTTATGTTAAAGAATGTGCCATGCAAGTCAAGCAATAAATAGCTTTCATTAAAGTCAATTTACTGGGATTGAAAAAATGTAAATGTCTTGAATTACTGGAGCACTAACGTGGAGCTCATTAGCCAGAAACAAAGTGATAAATTGTGGAACGGGAAAATAATGAGGGTAAAGATTGGGCAGTGATGCATTTTGCAGTATCGCCACAGGGGCCTGTAAAGGGGGCATGCGAAATCAGTTAGAGAAAGAAAAGCCCACCTTTGAGAAAGAGGAAGCCATCTCTCTCTCATCTATGGCTCATCGCCTGCTCTTTGTGAGACCCTCGCATTCTCCTGCCCATTTAACCCATTGTGCACGGAACCAGTGGCCCTCTGCTAAGGGTTTAGCCCTATAGAAACACAGTTACAAGTTAATGCGACCGGTTAAATGACCTATGACCCCAGACGTGCACTCTCTTTCTTTCTCACTCTTTTCTCTCTTCTCCTCTGATCTTTCGGCATGGTGGTTGAGGGGGGGAGTCGCAAAATACGCTCTTCAGACTTTTAAAGGAGAGTTCAAAAGATCTGACTTGACAAAACCACTTCAGAGGAAGAAATGGTGAAAAAGTAGATAAGCTGCATTGTGGTATAATGATGCTATCGGATACTTATGCTATCAGATACTGATATGTACCGTGGTAGTAAATATTGATATACCATCCAACTAACAATTTTAGGTTGTAAGTTTTTAAGGTTTCTAACATTTCCATTAAATAACAAAACATCTATGAGATGTTGTATTAATGTTATTTATTGGTTACAATTTTTTTACTTTTTAAAACGTTCCACCAACAACTTTATAAAAACGCTTTTGATACATATGACATATAACATTAAAAGTTCTGTCAGTTATCAAAAAGCATCCTTGCAGTAACATTAGTAGAACGCTTTTCTTTCTTTCTCCCTCTCAGGTCTGGATTGAAGGGCATTGGCTGTGAAACTGTTTTGGGGGGGTTGGGGGTTGTCTGTGGCTTTTGGCGGGAATTCTGAGAGACTGAAGCCTGTGAGAAGAAACCTGGCCGCCTCCCACGATGCTCGGGTCCCGTCTCACTGCATGCAGACACACAATACTGGCCGGCGGTTTTGATTTTTGGAGGCAAAGACAAAACATTTAGATGCCAAGTTTGGCACACGTTTTAACCAATTCCAAACAATATGCTTGAAAAATTACATAAAATGTTTCCTGCATGTGTGAAAGAATGTATTTATGCTCACAGATTTACCATGGCAACCATAATTTTCAGGAAAATGGTCCTTCAAAAGAACTAGTTATTGTTTCAAAACCATAACTAAATAAGTCACGAATCAGGTTTGAAATCAGGAATCATACAGGCAACAACAAAAAGGGCTAAAATCTACAAAAAGTTTGAATTAAATCTATACCGACACCAAATTTATCTCAGAGGTTTAATATTTAGTGTGTTAGGGAAGAATTACTGTACTACTGTACTGGATCTCTATGAAATCATAAGACTGAAAAAATAAAAACATTTACATTTATTCATTTGGCAGACACTTTTATCCAAAGCGACTTGTGAATTCAAGCTATACATTTTTATCAGTACTTGCGTTTCCTGGGATCGAACCCACAACCTTTGCGCTGCTAACGCAACGCTCTACCAGTTGAGCAGGAACAACAAAAACAGCTAAATGAGTAAGAATGCAGAACAACAAAGTTGTAATTAATAAGAGCACATGATCTGAGTCGTACACGAGACTGTAGCAAAAACAAGACACAAGCAGAGGAAAAACCATTAGGAATGCACACACAGTGTGAGGTTTATATATATCTGAGTGAATAACCTCTCCTGCTTCATCCCGCTGATGAGACCAGATTCAATAAAAGACACTTAGAACTTCAAAAGCCGGAAGAGACGAGGCAAATAGTGCTTATTCTCAGTCTGGACGTCCACTTCTTGGAAAGCAGAGATGAAGCAATCAAGCTGAAGTTTATTTGATTTAGCCCCCCTCAAACTTCCCCCCCTTCTCTCTATCCACTCGCAAACACAATGAGAGAGACACAGAGACCTGTCTACTACAAAAGACAGATAGCTTGAAAAAGAGCGTTTTATTCTTTAATACAGCTAAAGCTGCAATATAAAAAATAACTTTTTTATATTAAAAATAAACAAAAATCGGTTATTGAGTACAAAATAGATGAGTGTTCAAACTGGGCTCTTTATATCACCCCAATTCACAACGATAAGATAATAGTCAAGATTTATAACTTGCCGGTCCGATGTGTAAAGAAAAGTATGTAAAGTAACCTGCCATTTTATGTTTCAAACAGAGATGGCGATAGAGAGGCGAAGTTTTGCAGATTTCAGCTTTAATTTCAAACTTAAAAGGTGTACAATTGTTCAGCTGTTTAAATGTAATCTTACGTGTTCTGTTACCTGTTATCAGTAAACGTGTCAATAAACTAAATATATTTTACATATACGTGTATGATTTTCTTTATTTAAAGATTTCACACAACAAATTCTGTGTCTGATTATTTCAAGAGAATCTGGAACTCTTGGGCTTGACATCTATTATTAAACGCATTTTCTCATCTGTTTAGTCGTCATTTCATTCACTCCCATCACTATTCAAATCACAACGCATTAGCCAGCACCAGCTCTAAGAATGTGCTGATATCTTTTGACAGATGCCCCCCTGTTACCCCCCTGCCTTTGCCTTTGTGTCTCTGTGAACTTGGCCTCTTTGGAGACCCACACAAAAACTTCCTGAAGAGCGAGGGTCCCGCTTGTCACCACGCCACCCACAGACCACAACCTACCAACAACACACAGAGCTAAACGTGTCGCTGTTATCATTAAACTGCAGTGATGCTTTGCACTGGTTGAACTCGATGCCCCCGAGGAAAAATGGAGGCAAATATTTCTGTGTACATTTGCAAAATAACCATCAAGACCATCAAAGAGACCATTTTTAACTTAAAACAGCATCATAAAAACACTAAATAGTAAATAAACAAGAAAACGAGACGTAACGTTGAGACGTGTAAACTGCCCCTGCTAACAATTTTAGGTTGGTTCACTAACGTTTCCATTAAGTAACAAAGAACTTTTAGAGAGCGTCAGCCAACATTCTGAGAACATTCCATGTTAGCTGGGTATTGGTCTAAAACTGATGGGGTGAACAGAGAGGATGCTTTATACAAAAAACAAAAAAATACAAGCTGTCATAAATGAAGACTAAATTCTTGTGGAAACGTCCTATTTGGTTTTCCTGGCTCTGACCCCCTCCATCCCACCCACAATGTCCTGCTGGAATGCCTAATGGGAGGTGGGAGGGTGAACTCCAGGGGGCTGGTGGGCTCTCAGCAGCATTCCATCACAGAGCTTCCCGCCAAAGAATCTAGATTAGAGAGGTGGAGAGCAGAGACAAGAGAGGGGAGGAGTTTCATCTCTGGTTGGGCTTTGCAAACTTCTTCCCATGGACCTCATGGACGTGGTACACCAGAAGACACCGCTCACACACATTCTAAAAGAGAGTCCTGTCACAACCAATTATAAATGATGAAAGGGGGGGCTTAAAAAAACCATAGACTGAGAATAAAATTAAGGTCATAGAAAAAGTTCACAGAGGCCTTTCGTGGAACCAGTAGGTTTGAGAGAAACTCTTGGAGCTTTGTGTCTCCTTCAATACATGTGTGTGTTTAAAACGCCTTTCCACTTAGAATGTGTCCAGAAGAATTATTGCTTGACTAGAGAAAGATGGAGGAAGATGGATTTAAGGGCTTGAAATTCAACCTTTCCAAGCGATTCTTCTATAACAAATTTTAAGTGCACTGCAACAGCGAAGTATGTTTAGCAAAACATGTTCCCATGATCCCATTTCGACACTTTACAATTACATCAATGTAAATTAATTTCGCAGCCAAACTGACCGAAAATAATGGTCGTGAAATATTCATCTAAACTATTTTAATAAAAAAGAAACAGAACAGCTAAATAAGAAATCTGTTTGGAAAGAAAACAGTAAGAAAACTCACTTGTATAGTTTAACGCCATGACACAATTTTAATCTAGTAATGTTCAGACTTAACACAGAGCAAATAAAGGACAAGAGGTATTAACATCTCAGTCAGTACCACACGGATCACAGCTGGACTGCGTTTAATAACCTGCAAATTCATGTCAGTGTAAAATGCGGAAAAAACAGTCTTTTATGGGAACTTGAAAATGTTACAAACACTAACACAAAACAATAAAGACTTTGCTTCCTTGACCTCACTTCCTTCTCACCAGCGTACCGTTCAGTGCAGAAAAATCCTCTGTAGCTAGACACTGAATAAGAAACTCAGAGCTCTTTGAAATGGAGCCAGATTCACATGACCTCGGCTGTGCTGACTGCCAATAAGACTCAGAGTTCAGTCGCTCTACTGCGCCATCTGTTGACCAGCTGAGGCACAACAGGGGCTATTTCTCAGAAGTTGCCATCCTCATCACAAAAAAACAGGTTTGGAATTACATGGAGCAAAGAGCATGTTTTTCCCAAATTATGGAATCTTAAGTTCATCGATTATCACAGAGTGACTAACTGCAGCAGACATGAGTTCAGCGTGATTCTGAATTTTATGTTGTCATCATCATTTGTCTCAAGTCTGTTCTGATAGAATCACAGAGAACAGGGCAAAATAACAACACTAAATGCAAATAATAAATCTCAACTAACCATGTTTGACACACAGTAGAATAAACAGAGCAGAGAAAATGGTTTACAC